>CAEFZP010005135.1:0-42500 GCA_903064625.1 Mallotus villosus
CGCATATGGGCTAACAGATTCCCCCCCTCATTCCCCCCCTGCCCTGGAAGGTGCCACTGTATAACTGCCTTCGAGAGTTAGCCTTCATAGACTATGGGGATTTAGGTCATTCTAGCAGCAGCAGTCTCTGTGGCCGTGAGTTGGAGTCCTTTGTGTGGTTTTGGGCTATCTGTTAGTACTGCTTGCTGATGTCTGCCACATCACACGCTGTCTCTTTCGCCCTCATCTCTATCTCACTCTCAACGACAGAGGCACACACTGTACACACAGGCATGCACACGTCGTGCACCGATATGCCGCACGCACGCACACACACACACCGCGCACATGCCTGACTCACACACACACACACACTGACAACTCACACAGCGAACAGCACGCCAAAGCAAGTCTGGATGTGATTTGCCCAGTAATGGGACAGATGTATTCCAGCACTAGACTGATTTGAGGCGAGGAGGTTGCAGAACGTTCTGAATGATCCAGGGAACCGAGCGAGGAAGTTGGGAACAGTTTCTCCTCAACCACACCTTCCTATCATCTCATCGCTGCTTTCCTCCTTGTCCTCCCCTCCCGCCAACTCCTACAGGATCCTTACCTCATCCCTTCCGACACCCACCCACCCACCCATACCCCACCCCGTCTATACCCTGACCTCAACCCCATCTGACCCCCGCCTCTGCCACCCTCTTTGGGCTGACAAAGTTGCGGAGCAAGTCTTGCCGTGCTGCTCCCTTCTTCCCTCCATCACCTCCCAGCTGTTCCGTGTCTCCCTCCTACTGTTTAGGATGCTGCTGCCTATTACTTTTCCTCCTCCCCTCCTCTGAATCGCTCCGCCCTTCACTTCTCTCCTCTCTTTCAATCTTTTCAGCAACATCTCTCTCTCTCTCTCTCTGACAGGGCCTTCCATCTCTTTACTTCTCAAGCCAACGCCAGCCGTAATCCTCTTCCTATACGGTGTTCAAAACCTCACAGCTTCTCCGACTCCCCACCCCACCTCTCAACCTCTTTCTCGTTTGGTTATTCCTCAACCACCAGCCTCCCTCTTTATTTCTAAACCCAAATGGTTGAACCAAGACCACAGCTTTACTTTCCCTGCACTCTCTCAGTCTTTTCTTCCATCTACTTTCTTCATACCCTCTGTCCTATTGGTCCTCTCTCTCTCTCTGTCTCTCTCTCTCTCTCTCTTCTGAATCTTTTGCCTAATTGCTCCGGTGTGGGAGCCCCATAGATCATCTCCCCCCTGTGCTCACACTACTGTCTGACAGCTGCCTGAGAGGGCAGGGATAGAAGAGAGAGGGAGAGAGGCGTGAGAGGAGAGGGAGAGAGATATAGGAGAGAGATAGATGGAGAGGGATAGAGAGATAGAGAGAGCGCCTTATCTTTATCGCATATATCGAGCTAACGTCTATCTAATCTATCGCTCTTCTCTTTCAATTTCTTTATTTTATTTTTCTCGCTCCTGAGCTCAAATCTCTGCTTTCCGTTTACTTCCTTTCTTTCTTTCTTTCGTTTCCTTTCTTTGCTTTCTTTTCTTTGTTCTTTCTTTCTTTCTGCTGTCTTTCTTTTGTCTTTCTTTCCTTTCTTTCTGTTTTTCTTTCTTTACCATGTCTTTTCTCTCTCTCTCGTTTCTTCAGCTCTTTCTCTCCCTCGCTCTCGCTCTCTCTTCCTCTTTCTCTCTCTCTCTCTCTCTCTCTCTCTCTAATCTCTCTCTCTCTCTCTCTCTCTTTCTTTCTGTTGCTTCTCTTCTCTCCTACTAGAGCTCTTCTCTCTAATTACCCACTCGTGTGTGGTCTTTAACCTCATCGATAGCTAGGAGACTGGAATCTTAATAGAATGAGTGGGATATAGGATCCAAGTGCGGATTAGGTAAGATTATGGTGAGTCTAGTTTCTGGTATGGTGAACCATGAACGACGTGAAAAGACTATTCAGCGAAGCATGAAAGTTTTCGATATGTGGAGCATCTGCGACGGTGACCATGGAGGCGGGCGCTAGGTGGAAGACCTTGGGCTCCAGATGTTCGAGCCGCTTGCGTAACGAGCTCGTCGAAGGGATCCCTCGTGCGCTGGCAGGGGACTACCCCCTCTCTCTTCTTAACCCAAAACTGTAACAATTAAACTACGCAAACGACAACCCAAATGTCTTCAGACTTTTCGGTTATCATTTATCATAGAACAAAGATGGAGGTAAACTTTAGGTTCGGAGCTAAACCGTGAGGGAACTGACTCTAATTTCACGCCTTGAGTGGTCTCCCCAAGTAGAGTGGGTTGTCACGTAGCTTAAGCCCTAACACACATGGCTTTCCCTTACTCGTCACTCCCATATCCTTTCCCCTACTTGCTCCTACTGTAACTCCACCTTGACACTCTCAATGAGTCCTGAACATTTTTGAAAAAAAAAAAATCTTTTTTTTTTCTTAGGGTTGCTTATATCAGCTAATAGGACACTTAATTATACAAATTGGAATATGTTTATACAACCTGCTAAGACTTACATAACTTACTGAGGCTTTATACAATTAAATAGTGTTTATTACAAGAAAGCACCTTCCATCCCACATAACCCTGTTACGGGGCCACAGGCAGTCTGCTGCCCCTCAGAAGCCTGCAGGACCCAACGTCATATCCCTCAGCACCACTGTTGGGGTCACAGGGAATCTGTGAACAACACACATTCAAAACATCAGGTACAGTAACTGACTTAACAAAAGTGTGTGTATCCGTGTGTGCGTACAAGTCTACATCTACACCCCTGCCCTAGAGTTTCGTGTTTTAAACACCTTGTTCCACCAAACCGCCCACCCCACCTCCACTTTCATCTCCCCACCCCTGGCACTCCCCCCGCTCCCCTCAGGAGCATCAACACCTTTGGCTATTTGGTTAACACACTAGTTTCTTCCTTTGTGGGTGTTTGTTTACACTACGTTATATCTTTTAGGATTTGTCGAACTAAATTACAACACTTTTACTCTTCAGACAACGCAATTGTTTAGAGAGAGAGATTGACGGATAGGCGGGGGCTATAGAGTTACATATCATCACCGAGCTTATAAGGTGAGTGGGTGCTAGAGGAGACCATACTGGCTAAGCACTTAGAAGGTAATGGTGAATATTGCGGATCCGTCTTTGTGACTACGGATACTATCAACATATATTACTATATTAGAAGCTATATAGTGAGTTTCTCCCATACTTTCCCCTCACTTATCACCGCAAGTCCCTCACATCCCGTCCTGAGGCTGTGGCAAAGAGAGCGGTCACATGAACCAGGCGCCGTTAGGCCCCCCCCAACCCACCCCCGAGGCGGGCCGTCCGCATAAGTCCATCCAAGTAACCATAGTTACAACCACACTCACGTCGAGATAACCTAGTTAGTCATGGTGTACTACCACAATTAACTTCTTTCACACAGACAAACAACGCAGAGACATCCAACGCCAGTACTGGCGAATGCTCCCCTTGCTAGGAATACTGCAAATCTTCCAGACCAATCGATCACATCTAAGGGTAGCTGCACATATCTCTCTCTTTCCTGAATTGAAACCTGGCTCATAAGGTTACTGACTATAACTGAACGTCGTTCATTTTGTCTTGACTTCCTGCAATTTGTGATCTCTTCTCTTCCCATCTTTTTTTTTGACTTGCAAAATAGATCCTCTCTGTCCTCTTCTGCCACTCAGCCTCACAGCTCTCTTGCTCTTCTAGCTCTCTTCTCTTTCTTCTCGTCTCACATTCACTTCACACGAAACGTCAATTTCCTCCCCCTTTTTTCCTTTCTTCTCCCCGCCTCTATATTCCTCGCGTCAAACATTAAATCACAGGAAATTTCTTATGTTGGTTGTTCCGGGTTTGTGTGTTTGGGTTGGTGGGGTGGGTCCCGGGGCTGTGTGGTTTGTGGGTGGGGGTTGGTATTCTTGGCCATGGCTTGTGGGGTGCTGGGGGCACAACAGGCTTGGGTGCGTGTCTTTTGTGTGTGTGGAGGGCGGTGGCGGGCATTAGAGAGGTGGGGTGTGAGTGGGGGGGATGATTGGGTGGTGGTGGGGTGTTTGTGGGGTGGGATGAATTATTAATTAGGCCTGTAAAACCCGAAGTCAAACAACTCCATGGAGACAGGATCGGTATCTCAAGACACACTGTACGGAACTCCTTGAAGTTTCTAGGACAAGGGGAGCCGCCCAATGAACTGCCCTTTCCCTCTCTGTCTTGCTGCCCCCTCCAAACCCTCTGCCCCCAGCTCCCTTCTCTGCCCTCTCCCCCCCTCTTCCCCCTCCCTCCCTGCCCTCTCCCTCTCTGATGCTGGTGTTCTCTTGAGGCCCCCGGGCTCTCTCGTCTTCCCCCCCGCCATGCGCCCGTCTCTTCTCTCGGTTCCCCCCCGCCTCTACTTCCCGCGCTCCGGCGGATGCCCTTCCCGTCTGCCCTTCTTGAATTTTTTTTCTCCCCGCCTGTCCCTGCTCGCATTTGTCCCACGTTATTAGTTTCCCCTTCTCTTCCTTCCTTTTCCTACCGGGTTGTCGCCTTTAGTGATTCCCTCTCTTTTCTACTCCCCGTGTCACGCCCCGAGTGGATCGGACCGGAGTCCGCGTCGGATTGCCGTCCGAGGCCCAGGGTTCTCCTGCCCTTATCCCTCGCTTGAAATCCCTCATCAGTCTTTAGTTACCGCTGAGCGCAGCGGGATTGCTTCTCTTCCGCCTAGTGAGCGGATCTTATTCGTATCCTGGGCCCGCTAGGTGGTAACATCGGCTATCTAGGGCTGTGGATCCCGCCTAAAAATCACCTCTATACTTCGCGTACGCGTCCGCTACACCTTCTGGCTGCTCCGTTCTCACACAGTAGCGCCGTCTCTTCCCGTCGTCCCTCTCTGTGGTCCTCTCCCTCTCTGCCCCTTCCTCCTCCTCGTGCCCCCTCCCTCCCTTTCCCTCGTCCTCTCTCTTTGTCTTCTCTCTTCTTCTGTCTCTCTCCTGCTTCTCTTCCCACCTCGCAGGGCCCTATCGCCTTATCCCTCTCTCACGGTCGGGTTCTTCGCCCCCTTCCCTCCTCTTGTTTCCCCCAGTGGGCTCGCCCCGTACCCGTCTCTTCCGGAGGCGCCTCCCGGGCTCGTGCGCTTCTGACCTCGTGTCCCATAGTACGTCTTCCGAACCCTGCCCTTCCGCCCTAGTCCCCTATCACCCTCTCTGGGTGTGTCTCCCCTCCCTTGGTTCGGCTGTCTCGTTCCGGATTTCAGCGCCCTCCGCAGTCCTCTTTGGGCGTAGATCCCTCATGGTTGGGGGCTCCTTGTCTTGCGATCGGGCGTCTGCGGCGAAACTCCGTCGACCTCAGGAATGCGGGGTGATATTTATTGTCGTCTGCTGTTCCCGTCCGACGGATCCCTCCCTTTTCACCTCGACCTATCCCGTGCTCGTTTATAATCCCGGTGTGCTGCGCCTGTTCCGGCCCTCCCCCTCTTTCTCCGGATACGCTCCCTCTCTCCCCCATGTCGCCCGCGTCGCATCGCCTTCCCTCGGACGCTTTGTGTGAGTCGCCGTCCCTTCCCGTCTGTGGGTAAGGTAATCTACGCTCTCGTTATCGGTAGGTCCGACCCGATCCCGTCGGTCTGTTTCCCCATCCGGCGTCGATCGGGTTCTTCCCCTCACCGGTGCACCTTCCACTCGAATGCTGCGAGCGCTTGCCCTGTTGTCCGGCTCTTACGGTCGGCGCAAGATCGTCTTCCGACCTCCCAGTCTCTTCGTCTGACGGTCGTCTTGGGGGCTTCTATCCCTCGGGTGTGAGGGGGCCCTCCTGCCCTATCCCTCTCTGTGGCCCCCTTCCCTCTCTGCCCCCTCCCTCCTCTGCCCCCCTCCCTCCCTGCCCTCTACATCTCGTGTGGTGGTGCCTGCGTTTGGCCCTGGTCTGCCCTCTCCCTCTCTTGCACCCTCCCTCCCTGCCATCTCCTCTCTGCCCTCTCCTCTCTGTTGCCCTCTCCCATCTTTGCTTGCACTTTCCCTCTCTGGCTGCACACTCCCTCTCTGGCCCTCTCCTCTCTGCCCCTCCCGTCCTGCCCCCGTCTCTCTCTGTGCCCCTCCCTATCCCTCTGCCCTCTAACTCTCTGCCCCGGCCCCTCCTCGCCGGCCATCTACATCCGCTGTGTCATCTCCTACATTTCCTCTCCGGTCTCTTTGGGTACCCCTTTCCCTCTTCTTCCCTCTCCCTCCCTTCCCTCTTCCCTCTCTATAGCCCCGTGCCGTCTCTGTCGCCTCGTTTGTTTGGGTTGTTAACCTCCGCTTCCCTCCGTCTCCCTGGTCTCCATCCCGCCACCATCCCTCAAGCCTGCTCTCCGGCTACCAGCTTCCACGTGACTCAGGACAGCCCCTCCTCCCTGCCCTCTGTCCCCTCTGCCCCTTCCCTGTACTTGCCTCTCTTACCAGCTCGTGACCTCGCCTCGCCGGTCTCTGCCCAACTCATTCTCTATGACCTCTATGCCCCTTCCTCCTCTGCCCGCTCCCTCTCTGCCCCCTCCCTCTCTGCCCTCTCCCTCCCTGCCCTCTCCCTCTCTGCCCCCTCCCTCTCTGCATCCCTCCGCCCTCTCCCTCCCTGCCTCTCCCTCTCTGCCCCCTCCTCTCTGCCCCTCCCTCCCGGCCCTCTCCCTCCCTGCCCTCTCCCTCTCTGCCCCCTCCCTCTCTGCCCCCTCCAGCTTGCTCTGTCCTCAGACTGAGGTGTGGAGTCAGTTCCATGCTGAGGAAAACAACATCTCACACACATCCTCTTCCTCCAGCAACTGTGTCAGTGGAGAAGGGATCTTACTGTTGGGAGCTACACTAGGATAATGGTGACCTGAGGACACCTCTCAATACAAACTACAAATCATAGAGATCATCTTCCAGGCATTTGTTTTTCAAGGCAAACTAGCACTGATGAGCAAAGCACGAGGAAACCAAACGTTCCTGGTATAAGCATACCAGGTGTGAGACTGCTACTGAAGGGTGAGACCGTTTCTGAAGAGTGAGACAGCATCTAAAGAGCGAGATCACTTCTAGAGGGTGATGCGGTTTCTGAAGGAGAGACCGTTTCGAAAGGGTAAGACAGCTTCCACAGGGTGAGACAGCTTTTGATTCTTTTCTCAAACTTCCTAATTACCTTTGTCTCTAGGATGGGTCATAACATCAACGCGAGTCTGTCTGCACACTCCCCTGAAGGAGAGGGCCTTGACTCTGGGGTAGCTCTGTGACAGCGGGCTGAATGGAGGTTTAGAAGTTGAGGCACTTATTTGCTCTTTATCATTGTTCGGATCCCCGGGCAAATCTTCAACAACTTAATTAGAGAGGCTTCTTTTAAGAAGCGTTAATCACCGGATGGCAGTCAAAAGCTACACTCTTCACCACACATACTGTACCCACACACACAAATATATGCTGATATAATGCAAATTTAAGCACACACACTTGTGCACACAAACGCGCGCTGACACTTTGCAAACTTTTTGCACACTTTTGCTGCTGCCAAACCGTACACACAGATATTTGTTCAAACATCTTTCTCCACACACACACATACACACCACACACACACTCACTCACTCAAAGGCTGCAGCCAAGCAGTATATACACATTTTTGTTTATACACTTTTCTCCGCACACACACACACACACAGACAACTCCTTCCACTGTGCCGTTGCCAATGCACACACACCTTTCCTGAGAAGCAGCGTGTGCATGTCACAGTAATTACCTGCCTGGTGGTGGTGGTACTTTTGTGTGCAGAGAGCAGAGAGTATAGTCTCTCGCAATCTCTTGCAATAATGGTGACACGACAACACAGAGGGCTTGTTCAACCGAAGAACTTTCTCAGTGTTCTAAAGGGGGCTTCCGCTACACACTCTGAACTCAATACCAGCCATTCATGCCAGGGCTGTCCAAAACCTGCTCCTGGAGTGTTACACTCATGCAGGTTTCCACTCTAAACCCTGATGGAATAAACATGATCCGGCTTGTCGACCTGGATCGGAGTTAGAACCCACGGGACGGCCGATGGGCGGGAACAGGGACGAACAGCCTCGGCATAAAGCTCGTGTGTCATGTGTATCGCTGTACATCGGTGAAGCTCGCCGTCCACACCTCGCGCACGCTCTCTCCACGCTGACGACGAGCTGCCAGAGAGTCGCACGTCCTCCTCGATGCTCACGGAGGGTCAGTGACCAACTACACACGTCACGTCCTCACAAAGCAGGGAGCAGAGTGAGCTGAGGTCTGACAGGGAGTTCACTCTCGACTCGAGCTGTTCTAGAACAGGCAGTGCCTGGGTCTGTCGTGTAGATAACTAGGAGATCTGCAGCCCCAGCAGCAGGCCAACGGCGACGGCCCTCCTCTCAGCCAGACCTGCCAGTCCTCATCTGAACAGCCATTATGTGCACATTAATGACTTGGCAGCAGAGACGGGCGGAGTCTAACCTAATGACTGGGATGTCAAGCACACTGACACCTTAATGCCCCCTTCAGGGATGCGCTGGCTGCTTATTCCAGCCACCCCAGTCACGTCCCCAGGAGTTGTGAATTACCTGTGACCAACCATTTAGGGCCATCAGGGAATGTGACTCTGGACCATCTGTCTTGCGATGCCGGGTCAACATCGAGCCAGCGCTAAATGGACATAAAGGTGTTTGGGTTTGTACGTGGAATGAAATGATTCACACTGTGTTTGTCTGCTGTTTGAGAGGTGACATCATGTCAAGGGGCTAGCCGTTAGCTGAACTCAGCACCATTGTGACAGAACAGGCCTCGACCGTTCTGATCCAGACCCCGTTTATATTTCCATCTGACCAGGTCACAAAGCCCAATTTGTGTTGTCAGGCATCACTGGTTCCATTTACCTCCGTGTTCCGTTTAAAGCCCCGTTCATTTCAGCTTCCTGCACCTCAAGGACAGGCTTTCATTCACTGGGGTCTGGTCGTGCAGGGAGAGCTAACTGCCCCGGCGGAACCTTTATTATCAGGCCCTATACTCTGCAGCTATCGCTCACCTCGACATGCAGCATATAGCCTTAGCACTCAATGTAGGGGCTCAATGTTTGTAAAGCTCAAACGAAGACAAGATCTATTGTTAGTCTGTGTTGACGCTACTCCGACAAGAGTCATTTATCACACAACGGAATTAGAGCAGGGAAATGCAGAATGTTCCAGAGGAAGCAGAAGCTATACCCATCTGACCAAACTGGGCTAAGGGAGCGGATTGACCTACAAGTCTATACCATAGAGTGCCAGGTCTCGACCTATGTCAGAAAGTTTAGACTGCTTTTTTATGCATAGCTCTGCAGGATAACTTCCTTCATGGACAAGATTGGTACCACAGTCAAGAAAGTGTTCCCACGAAATTGATTACTATTGTGAGATCTGATCCTTGTTGAAAGATTTGATCCATCATGCTCTGTATTTTTCTGTAAGGAATATTTTTTTCGCTTCACGAAATCAATAAAATGTAATGTCATAGTATTTTCGACTTTTAGAGTTTCCTTACAGCTATGATTCCTATTATCGATGTATTTACAAAACAACAACTCGTGAGTGAGGCAAGGAGAGGTGGGATCAGAAAGAGGCCATTCCTGAGGAAGCCTGTGTGTGCCTCCGCCACGGAAAAAATACCTGCTGTATTGTTGCCGCCGACCAATTAATTTTGATAGATGTGACTGCTACTGAGAGACGCGGGAGGAACATCACAATCACCCCGGGTCCTGGCGGCCTGGTACCGAGTAGTGAATGCTCATTTAGTATTGAGAATATTCTGTGAACATCTGTAATAGTAGTACAGCCCTCGATGTGCGATAGTGGGGATAGAAGGCTCTTATGTAAGACAAAAGTTATAAAATAGTTATATATATATAATAGGTCATGGCTTCTAGTTATAGGCTATGAGCTGGCCAAGCACATTTGTAGGCCCTTGTAGACCAACAAGTGTTTTATTATTTCCAATAAATTGTTTAAAAGCACATATAAACATGTTTATTTAATAGAACGTGAACTTGGCTGATCGATGAACATATGTTTGAGAGAACTGCAGTAATTCGACGAAGAATTCAAAGGATTTCAAGAGTCACCTTGAGTCAATCTTGTTTTGATCTTGATTGAGCACGCGTAGAGGGAAACCCCTAATCTCGCGCGGTGACAGGTTGCTGTCCATGGTGCTGATCATACAGCTGTAGTAAAGGCGCGCTCACTTGCGGCAAGCAAAATAAGACTTATTTACTTACGACAAACTTTATATTTGTCTGGAAATTAAGTTGCTCTGTTTCTCTCGTTTGATTATACAACTAATTAAAATAATATATTACATCTGATGGTTAACACACGCTAGCCTTGCAAACCCGAAGAAAACATTAAAATCCTGGGATAAAATAACTTTGAATTAAGCCTTCACATGTGGGAAAATCCAGCTATGGTTGGTATATGCAATTACATAAAACGGTGGAAAGAGTAGACACTAACCAAATTGAAAATAAACTTACGTGTGCCGTCAAACCTTGTAGCTATAGTGTCCAGAAAGGTGTTCTGTGGCGCTAATAATCCCTTCATCACAGGCATTTTCCCTCCCTGTTGTCGAAGTCCCCATCAAAGTTACGGAAGAAAGGGTATGGGTCGACCTAACCTGTGAGAAGCGCCCGTTGAACGCCGATCAGACTTCAGATCAGGGTGCTGTCCGGTTGTTCAGTGCAATCCGATTCCTATCAAGCAGAGAATGTTACCGATGCGCGCACCCGGCGCTGTGTGTGTAGGCTAGTGTGCGTGTGTATGACAAGTAGTGATGACGCCTGCAGGTGCAATTCAGGTAATAGCCAGAGACGCCCGCGAGAGACCAAGACGCTGAAATGGCCATTCTGTCAACATAGTCATTATTAGGTCGTTGGATTCAATGATCATCATTTCCCAAAGGCATCTATCGTTTAGATCAAAAAACGATGCTCATCGTTCATGTAGCCTACTTCCAGGCAGACGAGAAGATGCTAAAGTAATTAGATCTAATTAGAATACTTATTGAATTGTAATTATATAATTAGTTTTTAATATTTATGTATTAATGTCTATCCCATCATAACAATCAAAGAACGTTTGAAGATACAAACTTTGTGTTTTAGATAAGTATATTTAAACAAATATATACTTAAAATATAATCTTATGGACCTGGAACCATCGTTTAGAAGGCTCTCCAGTGGCAGTTGATACAAACAGTTCTATATAGAACGGAGTTTAAAACTCGTTTCCTTCACTGGTGCAATTCCCTTCGTTTTCTCTGTGGCTGAGATTCAGACTTTGAACTTTTGACCTTGTTCCATATCAACAAGGAATGGCCATTTGCACCAGAGCTGATCTTTTTTAATCAAAATCCTAGCTCGAGCGAGGATGCCACAAAGCCTCTAACAATAACACAAAAGCAGAGTCGCTATCACTCAATATATCGACGCCTTTCACGGGTACAAGAAGCAGGCTTAGATGGATCATCTAGGCCTACCCCTTCTTGATAGATGATATACGTCATTGACAGACAGCGAGGCACACTTTCTCTTTCACACACACACATGCACACACACATGCACAAACACACAGACTCATGCGCATTATTGTGGTGTACTTTGGTAAGATTTCGTAGAGATGTGGGGTGATCATAGTTTTTCATTGGAAATCCCTCAAAAGCTGCTATACATCTCGTCAGAGATGCCTTTCTGCAGACACCTGTCTGGCGCACAGCCAGCTGTCTCTAGGCAACGGGACAGGGGTTTCACAACACTTTGCCGCCACCAGCTGGATGAGGACATAAAGACAAGCAGTTACGGGGCGTTCAACTGGTGTACAGTATACAGGTATCACGGGCACAGTGAACTACGACGGTTTTGTACAGCACAACAGCGCCCTCTAGTGAAATATTGTTTGACAAGAAAATGTTTGGTTTCATCAATGAGACGAGGAAAAGGCTATTGTGTGAACAAAGAATATTGGCCACAAGCTCATTACAAAACAAAATGCAGTGGATACAAACTACTTGTTTGAGAATGCAGTCATGTCATGAAAAACATGGCTCTAAGGTTAAGAACAACCATGAATCTTGACTAATGTCTTATGGCCCCAACGGTTTTAGACACACAAATGCCGACACACACACCTGGATCATCCCAGCTTCCGTAGTGTCACTGTGATGCCGACAGAGAGGCACTTTAAATAAAGTGCCAGATAACTTAATAAAAACCAGACAACAAACACACAGTGATGCTTCACCTGGGTAATTCGACTTTTAACGCATGATTTACTGTAAGCCTAACCACTGCTCTGAACACAAGTGTGTGTATGTGTGCGTTGTGTGTGTGTGTGTGTGTGTAAGAGACAGAGACAGAGACACAGACAAAGAGAGAGAGAGAGACATAGAGAGAGAGAGAGAGAGAGAGAGAGAGAGAGAGAGAGAGAGAGAGATAGAGTGTGCAAATGCAACTGTGATTATCAGTTTGAGAGCCAGCCATAGAATTACTCATTGTCCTTTATCAATATGTCATCAATTTTGCACAAAACCAATGTTCCAAAGCAGTAGGGTATAGCGTGTCCACAAAGCCACAGTCCTGAATATGCTGTGAAGCTCATCAAAACCTAACCTGGATTACAAACCCTGGTCTCGGGCCTCGCACGGCAGACTTTAGCGCTAAACAACCGTGCCATGTTAACGCGAGTAAAGTGTGCCAGGGCTCCATAGCCATGGTAACAAAGCGCTTCTATCACCCCCTATAGTGCCATGTAGTATGTGGGCATGGTCCTCCAGAGGCACTGATTGGCACTTTACCCACACACTGCAGCCAAGCCTGCCAACAGCCATGGAACCAACACAGATACACACACACACACACACCAAGGCCAGCTTCTTACACCCATCAAAACCTCAACATTTTCAGAGAATTCACGCAAAAACATTGCCACGCGATATCTAGCAACGCTAGAACATCTCTCCCACAAATAACGACACGTTCAAGAAAGAGGTGTCAGTCCCCCGAGCACTTCAAGGACACGTCGCGTTGTGTGCCGCTCATCCTGAACCCATCCCTGTGACTCAACACAAGCCAACAATCGGGCGAATCTTCCTTGAAATCTAGAGAAGCTTAAGTCTACAATTTGAACCTCTATCTAAGAGGTCAGAAGCTCGGGCCCTCATGAATCGAATCTATTGAGGAGTCATTGTTTAGTAGGCCATCCAACCCCACCTGGAGGCGTGTTCCAGCTTATCCAGTACCTGATACCTGGAAGATCAACCACAATCAGCCCAAGGAACTGGTCCACACCCCTACCAGCAGTAACCTGAGCATGGGCTGCAGTCTTCAGTGGATCCCAGGCACAATGTAAGTGATAAGGTTATTGTATGGACATCCAATCCTGTCCCTTATTGCTTCAAGGTTTCTGGGTTAAGATGATTAAGATTGGAGTCTTGACAAGACACATTTGAGCCCTCTGCTTTGTTTGTGTGCGTGTGTGTGTGTGTGTGTGTGTGTGCATTTCTGTGTGTGCGTTTGTTGTGAAGAGTTGTGTGTATATTATGTGTGTGTATGGAGCGGGTGGCACTAATGATGGCGTGTCTGTGCATCCCTTTGTGTTTGTGTGTGTGTGTGTGTGTGTGTGTGTGCGCGTGTATGTGCGTGTGTGTGTGTGTGTGTGTGTGTGTGTGTGTGTGTGTGTGTGTGTGCGTGTGCGTGCGTGCATGTGTGTGTGTGTATGTGTGTGTGTGTGTGCGTGTGTGTGCGTGTTGGCATATGTGCATGTGTGTCTTTGTGACAGGGAGAGGAGTGGGATAGGGTCCTGTGTGTTCACAGTCTGTTTCAAGTTTCAAGTTTTTATTGTCAGGTGCACAGAACAACACAAGGTCAGACTGGGCACTATAATTCTTGGGACAAGACAACGCAAGCAACCTAGCATAACATAACTGATGTAATCTATGTTCTTAGTACTTATATTATATGACATAACATATAAGTACTGAGAACATAGATTAGATCTATGATAAGTAAAAATTAAATAGAATAAAATAAAAATTAAATAATAAACATCCTAATATACAAAATAGTATGCAATATACAATATACTAGACCTCTAATACACATAATGACCTATATTAACCTTATAGACCTATACTAACCTAAGACAAGTGGGGTACAGGTAGTGCAATAGTGCAATATTAAGCTGAAAGTGACAGTGTGTAAAGTGACGAGAGAGAAACGTATCAATGTAACAATGTAAAGTGACTAGTTCATCCAAACCATGCAACCCGCTGAAAAGAATGGGTGGGGTAAAAACCATATAATAACCATGTAATTATGATTTCATATGCGTGGCAAAGGATGTGAAGTGAAAGCTAACCTGATTGGAGGAGATACAGCACTCTGTGACAGTCGGGCATTCCCCAGGGATGAGCCTGAGATTGAGAGAGCTGTGTTAGCCGGTTAGCATGCTCTGTGAGCATGTAACAGTCTTAACTAGCATTTACAAGCTTCATAGATGAGATACCGTAGCAAACTGCGGCGAGTTAGAAAGATACAGAAAAACTAGGAGAGAGAGGTATACAAAAGGCAGATGAACACAACACAACACAACACACACACACACACTGAGTGACAACTCTTTCTTTTACTTAGTCATCATGAATGATGGCTAACCAGGCATGACACGCTCTGGCTGGGGAGATAGCTAATTCGATTTGTCTAATTAGGCAAGGGTAGAGGATCTCTTTCCCCCCCCTTTCCCTCTCTCTCTCTTTACCTCTCTTCTTTCCATATCACTCTCACTCTCTCTCCCCCCTCTCCCCTCATTCTATATAGCTCTATCTCTCTCTCTCTCTCACACTCTCTCTCTCTCTCTCTCTCTCTCTCTCTCACTCTCTCCCCCCCCTCTCCCCTCTTTCTATATAGCTCTATCCCTCCTCTCTCTGTCTCTGTCTCTCTCTCTCTCCTGTCTCTCTCTCTCTCTCTTTCTCTCTCTCTCTTTCTCTCTTTCTCTCACACACAAACACCAACACACACTCCACCCCTTTGTATTGAAGGTATAATCATCTTACTCCCACCTAGGCAGAGTAGCCTATATCCTTCATTTGGACCACACTCACCACTCAAACTCACACCAAATGATCCATAGAGGAAGCTGGACAACAACGTATTCTGGAAGGAACACAGATTTTATACAGTGTTAGACTGATGGAGAACATTCATTTTCTCAGTGGACTAGACAATTCTTCAGAGTTCCAACTAGTCCAAGGTAAGTTTGATCTATTTTAAAGGTCATTTCAAGCTTTTAAAGCCTATACCCTTTGTACCTCTAAGTTACTGTATTTGAAGATGAGAATTATGTTGCCTAAGTAGAAAGTTGTAATTGTTGGAGCTGCTATTGCATCCCATTTGTTTTTTCCCACTCCCTGCTGATCTTAGAAAATAGTTTTTCGTTGTATTTCGGTATTGCTCTATCTACTTTACACCATGGCGGACTAAACATACCAATAGGCCTAGTGAACATGTTCTACATTTGAGATGATTTTATTTAACGCTAAATATAGTTCGATGTATGGAAATTACTTTCAGAAAACATTTCCATAAAGATAGTTATAGCCATAGCCTACTGTAAGATCATGATGTCAAAAGCTTGCACAGCACAGCATGTAGCAGCAAATAAAAAATACATTTATGCACGATTGTCACATTTAATACACTTATCAGAGCGCACTGGTGAATTCATTACTACACCATATGCTAATGCAGCTGGGTTTGTGTTTATGGGTTATGCGCGCGTGTGTATGCGCGCGAGGGCGCAGGAGTGTTTTAATCAACTATGAAAGTGCGCAAGATAAGGTTGAGTAACCTGGGCTATCCATAAGGTGTTGATTGATAACGGCATATAGAGGTATAGGCTACTTTTACAAAGTACATTTTGGCCGGAAAATAGCCCGTAACAGCATATTAGACAAAGGCTGCAAACATGACAATCATAGACCATTTCTTACATAGGAAATCATGATATCCGTTCATGTTAAATCCATTTTACAACCGCCCCGTCTTTCTCTCTCTCTCTCTCTCGCTCTCTCTCTTTCTCTCGCTCTCTCTTCCCTACGCGATGCATGTTGTAACCCATTGCCTTTTCGCCGATGACTGCTACACCAGTTCTTGCTCACCAGTTTCACTGTGTATCGTCTATCATCTGCTACCCCACACAGGCAGGCAAGAAGCTACTGAAGTGTGAATGTCACAGTAGCTGCATTTAAGTCCCAGTGGACCAGTTGGCTTGGACTGAGGACGGAGTAGCTACAGAGCGCGCAGTCGGTGGCACCAGCGAAAGCGGGACCAGATAGTACGCAGCTGATAGCAGCCCGTGAAACAGAAGGTTACAAGGCACAGTTCGCGAGAGATTTAAGAGGGGAGATGAAGTGAGGCTTACCGATTTATACACCTGGACGGGCGTTCATACGATAAGCGTTTTCCAGCGAGTCTACTTCTCGGAGTAGCCACAGTTTTTGTGTCACAAGTTTCACAGACTTTATACCTTGAGAGTCCGACTCTTCGACTGTGGATGCACCGGTTGCGGCTGAGGATTGTTTGGAGGGTACGCTAAGCATTGTTGTCGATTTCAGTTCCGATGCTACGACACTACATCTTCTTCTACGTTTGTTTATGCACATCGAATTTCTCCATACTCTTGTCCATCATGCGAAAGGCCAGCGTATTTTGCGTGCGTGAAATTGACCTCAGAAAACTTGATTAGCCTATCGCGTAAGACAACCGCTCGTCATTGCGGATGGCGTTTTATATTTTTTCATTTTTGCTTTCATAATTTTTCTGCTTGCGTTATGTCGACGTTACTTTTCTATTTTTAAAGTGAAAACTAAAGCATCAAATCTAAACTGAAATGTGCATTTGAATACGACTTTCTTTCGATTGTGGATGTGGGTTTCGCTCTTCTTCCAGGTGTGTGAGTGAGCAGAGGTATCAGAGGGGATTCCAGATGAACCCCCAGACTGATCGAGCTCAGCTGCCCGAGGGTTGTAACCCCTATGGAGACCCCCGACCCCCTCCCGCTAAACTGTCCCGTCTAGACATGAATGGAGGAGGTCCCACACCACAAGGGAGGACCAGGTTTGACAGCCCAGGGGCCAAAGCCCCCAGCCTGGCCGCCAACATCAACACCCCAGGATTACACTCCAGGAGCTGGCACAAGGAAGGTGAGAAAGTTGGAGAAAACCAGTTAGTAGACTTTACATTATTTCCATTTTAACTGCATTTCCCCACCCACAATATGAAAAGGCAAAGAGACATATCCAAGTCTGCTTAGCTTTGCCAACTTTTCTCTCACCTTAGTATAACCAAGTGTTTGTGGTATGTGATTGGCTGTGCTGTGTGTCAATCATCCCAGGGAGCCTGCTGCCTGTGTTCTGTGTGGTGGAGCACAAGGAGAGCCCGCCCGAGGGAGTGAGGAAGGAGGAGCACGCTGAGTTTGTGCTGGTCAGGAGAGAGCTGCTGTTCAACCAGCTCATTGAAATGGCTCTACTGTCACTGGGTTACTCCCACAGCTCAGCAGCACAGGCTAAAGGTAGCTTGGTGTGTGCACAAACATACAGAATTGGATCTTCCACCAGTGTGTGTTTGTGTGTGTTTGTGTGTGTTTGTGTGTGTTTGTGTGTGTTTGTGTGTGTTTGTGTGTGTTTGTGTGTGTTTGTGTGTGTTTGTGTGTGTTTGTGTGTGTTTGTGTGTGTTGCACTGCAGGGCTCATCCTCATGATTCCTCCACCGGTAGGATCAGACCTGGATCAGATCCTTACTAGTGTTGGTATTGAACATGTGTGTGTGTGTGTGTGTGTGTGCTGCAGGTCTGATCCAGGTAGGCAGGTGGAACCCTGTCCCTCTGTGCTGTGTGACAGATGCGCCGGATGCCACAGTGGCTGACATGCTGCAGGATGTCTACCATGTCATCACCCTCAAGATCCAGCTACACAGGTACCTCCCAGCCCACCAGAGAGGCAGGCAGAGTACTCCCAGCCCAGGCCCATCAGAGAGGCAGGCAGAGTACTCCCAGCCCAGGCCCATCAGAGAGGCAGGCAGAGTACTCCCAGCCCAGGCCCATCAGAGAGACAGGCAGAGTACTCCCAGCCCAGGCCCATCAGAGAGGCAGGCAGAGTACTCCCAGCCCAGGCCCATCAGAGAGGCAGGCAGAGTACTCCCAGCCCAGGCTCATCAGAGAGGATGGCAGAGTACACTTCTAGTCTTGGATTGACTCTCTCGATTTGTCTTGTCTCTGTCTAGTTCCATTTCTAAACTACAACAATCAACCATGTCTCTCCCCCCTCCCTCTCTCCCTGTCTCCCTCTCTCCCCCCCTCCCTCTCTCCCTCTCTCCCCCTCCCTCTCTCCCTCTCTCCCTCTCTCCCTCTCTCCCTCTCTCTCTCTTCCCCCTCCCTCTCTTGAGCTGTCCTCGTCTGGAGGATTTGCCCCCAGAGCAGTGGAGTCACTCCACAGTCCGGAACGCCCTGAGGGAACTGCTAAAGGACATGAACCAGAGTTCACTGGCCAAGGAGTGCCCCTTGTCTCAGGTACAACACACACACACACACACACACACACACACACGTGTATGCATACAGACATGATCATTCATCCACATAAACACATCAACACCCACTGTATAGAGAAGCAAGTGTCCTATGGTTTGCCCTTGTTAGTCCTGTGTGTGTGTGTGTGTGTGTGTGTGTGTGTGTGTGTGTGTGTGTGTGTGTGTGTGTGTGTGTGTGTGTGTGTGTGTGTGTGTGTGTGTGTGTGGCTGCGGGAGCCTCGAGATAAGAAG
Organism: Mallotus villosus; assembly: GCA_903064625.1. NCBI lineage: Eukaryota > Metazoa > Chordata > Actinopteri > Osmeriformes > Salangidae > Mallotus > Mallotus villosus. The sequence continues at coordinate 18,801 of CAEFZP010005135.1, forward strand.
TCCAGATTGCCTCCACAGATAAGGTTGAGGGTAGAGAGCGATCAAGCAGATAAGATAGAGATGCCTATCCTTTAAGAGTCATGCCTCCTCCCTGCCCTTTGCAGTAAAAAGGGGGGGGGACATCCTCCATGTACAACTGTTATAATGTCTGCAGATTGTCTGTTTGCCAAGCAAACATATACATAGATTCCCACAGAAAGGTAACGGCAGCGGACAGCAGAGATTGATGTGTTTTCTGAATATTTTTGACAACCCAGTGTGTGAGTTATCTGGCCTTAGGGGAAAGACTGCATGTATCGTCACTTTAATAAAGAGAAATATTTCACTTTCTCTCCCTCCGTATCCCCCCCCCCTCTCATGTTCATAGGTGGTTCCATTCATTTGCCACCCTCCTTCCCTCTCCCCCCCCCTTCTCTTGCCCCACCCCCCCCTCTCTTTGTATGTTTGTTAGACGCAGATTAAAATAAATATGAGAATATGAAAGGTGTAATCAGATGTAAAGATTGTGCAGGCTTGTCTTGGGGGAAAACGATGTGTGTGTCTTGGAAGAGTGTGCGTGTTTGTGTGTGTATTCAATCATTTATTACCCCCAGCCTGCGCTAAGTATCTTAAACAACAGATTGCTCAGTTGAGGCTATACACAGTGTGCGCACACACACACTAGCACACACACACACACACACACACACACGTATACAATCATCTGTCTTTATTATCTTGTTACCTGAGGGCCTTTTTTAATAACACAGATCCATAAATATCAGAAAGCCTGTTTGTAGCATAGGCAAACAGAGGTAAAATAAAAATAATTCTTCGAATTTTGACAGTCTCTGTCTTTCTTTGTCTCTTTCTCTCTCTCTCTTCCTCTGTCAGAGTATGATCTCCTCGATCGTGAACAGCACCTACTATGCAAACGTCTCTGCGGCCAAGTGTTATGAATTTGGCCGATGGTACAAGCACTTCAGAAATCCGAAAGGTATCATGGGTAGGTATAATTTTGTTCCCTTCAATGGTATATATGATATATAGATATTACATACTAGTCCTAAAGCAAAGTAGGTATGGCTGGACAAACAGTTATATTGTGGCTTTGTGATGAAGAAACATTTTGTTTACTCTTTGGCATATTGTAAACACAACATTCTCTCTGTCTTCCTTTCCCTCCTCTGTTTTTGTCTCATCAACTTTAGAGATTGACGGCTTCCCTGAACCAACCCAACTGGGCTCCACCCACTACACCTTTAGCCAGCAGCCAATCCCAGGCAGCACAGCCGAGCAAGCCAGCTCCTCGCCCCTCCCCTTTCCTCATGGGGGCATGGCCACTACCATCTCTGGGCGTGGCTCCCTCAATCTCCACCCCTCTGGCCTGGTGAACGCCCCCCTCAGCCCCCAGTTAGTCAGCCAGCAGCTGGTGATGGCCCAGTTTCTCAACCAGCAGTATGCAGTTAGCCGCATGCTATCCCACCAGGGACTGTCTGTCTCCCCCCAGCAATACCTCAACCACCCCCCAATGGGGAGGTCCTCCACCCTCCTGGCCAAGTCCCTGGAGACCCAGCCCCAGCCTGGCCTCGGATTGGGGCCCCCCGAACCAGGCCACTGGGTCCTCAGATATCTCCAGTGAGATCTACCAGTGGGTGAGGGATGAGCTGAAGAGAGCAGGCATCTCCCAGGCTGTCTTTGCCCGTGTGGCCTTCAACAGAACCCAGGTATGGATAGAGATGGAAAGGGCTATATGTGATGTGTGTGTGTGTGCTGGTTGGCATTAGCTGTGCTGCAGTGTTCTCTCTTTGTGTGCATGGGGGTTTGTGTGTTTATGAGTGTGTGTGTTGTGTGTGCTTTCTAGGTGTGTGTGTGTGTGTGTGTGCGTGTGCCAACTCTGCAGCAGAGACCGGTGCCAGTGGTAGAACAGCTGCTGGGCAAGCTAATCACACTCCCTCCGAGCCCCCCCTCTCCTTCTCCCTCCATTTCTCTCTCTGCTATTCCTCGGGCCCATCCCTCTCTATCTGTCGTTCTCTTCCTCTCAGCTCTGCCTTCTACCACTCTTCACCAGCATTTTTGGACGTCCAAGGTTACTGCTTCCCATCTCCTCGCCAAATATTTATTCCCTTTGTCTTCAACCAATCCCGCCTTCCCACACCCCTCTCAATGAGGAGAGAAAGCAGATTTGAGATGTTGATTATAACCCAGCCAAGCTTTCAAAGACGGGGGGGGGGCGGGGGGGGAGGGACGGGGGGGAGGGAGGGTGTTAGGTAGACCCGGCCTAGTCCTATCCTCATCCCTATCATTATCATTATCATCACAGTTGTCATTATAATCATCCAACCTAGCCATTAGAACACCCCACCCTCACCAGTGTGGAATGCATCATTTGGGTGTGGTGTATCTGCCAGTGTGTATGTGTCTGTGTCTGTGTGTGTGTGTGGGCATGCGTGCGCGTGGGCAAGTGTGCAGACAGACCTCTGTATTCCCGTCAGAGATAATACGGTAATAGGGTCGTAATAAGGGAGCTTTCCCAGTCTGTCTGAAGGTGTTGATCCAAGATACTTTCCTGCTTTATGATAGCTAGAGCACTTACCCACCCAGTCTGGACTCGTCCAGGTGTATGTCTGACTGGGATTTTCTGCATTCAGAAGAACTACTGGTATGAATATAGAATAAATGTGGTCATTGTTTTTAAAGAGTCTATTAAGTTCAAATTGTATTGTGTGTCTCTGGGTGTGTGTGTTTGCATGTCAGGGCCTGCTCTCTGAGATCCTTCGTAAAGAGGAGGACCCTAAACATGCGTCCCAGTCCCTATTGGTCAACCTGAGGGCCATGCAGGGCTTCCTTCAGCTGCCTGAGGTGGAGCGAGACCACATCTACCAGGAGGAGAGAGAGAGGAGTCTGACCGCATCCACGACGCTCAGCCATACAGCCAGCAACACCACACTGGTTAGTCAGGGGAAGAGGGTGAGAGAGAGAGAGAGACAGAGAGAGAGAGAGAGAGAAGTGAGAGAGAGATAGAGAGTCTAGAGATATCGAGAGAGTGAGAGAGATGCAGAGAGAGCGCAGATCGACTCGCCCTCGAGCACACTGCTCATCGCAGCTCGATCCCGCTCTCGCATCGCACGATCTCGCGCTCTCTCCGCTCTGCTCGCTCTCTGACTCGCACGCGCTACTCTCTCCCGCTCAGCTCGCCTCGCGCTGCGAGACATGATGAGAGTGAGCTGTGAGAGTGGCAGTGTTGTTGGTATTGTACAACAGTGTGTTTGTTGATGTAAGGATCACGTCCCTCTGATGTTTCAGTCTAGGAAGGAGGAGGGAAACTGTGCCAAGGCAGAAGATTGGCACTCCCAGGCTTCCTTGGGCATTCCTCCAGTGAGTTTCCCCCCCTGTCTATCTCTCTCTATGTCTCGCTCTACATCAAACCATGTACCACACTCCCACCCCCCCATCTCTCCCCTGTCTCCCCCCCTCTCTCCCTGTAGTCCAGGATGTCTCTCTACAGTGGACACATTGTAACCCCTCCCCCCCTCTCTCTCTGTAGTCCAGGATGTCTCTCTACAGTGGACACATTGTAACCCCTCCCCTCTCTCCCTGTAGTCCAGGATGTCTCTCTACAGTGGACACATTGTAACCCCTCCCCTCTCTCTCTCTGTAGTCCAGGATGTCTCTCTACAGTGGACACAGTGTAACCCCTCCCCTCTCTCCCTGTAGTCCAGGATGTCTCCTGTGGGGGTGGAGCTGAAGGGCCCCAGCTCTGTGCTCCATGTCAGCAGCTCCATCTATGAGGAGATCCAGCAGGAGATGAGGAGAGCCAAGGTTTCCCAAGCCATGTTTGCCAAAGTGGCTGCCTCCAAAAGCCAGGTACACACTCACACACACACACACAACACACACACATATATAAGCACTCATGTAGACATACAGGTGCACAAACACAGGCATCAATGTACATGCACTCTACACACACACACACCACCACACACACACACACACACAAACCCTAACCCACAGAGAAGTTTAGAAACACTTATATGAAGGCAAGGCCAGATATTCTAGCAGCAGCTGCAGTCTACAGAGAGCTGTCATCACTGCACCAGACTGCCATTGTGTCCTAAATCACCACTTTGGCACACACTCACCAACAACCACATACACACACCCAGCTGATCTTATTGTTCTCATTTTCAAGGCAGATACATAAGCCTGTTATTGCCTTTTGTTTTGAGGATAATTTCCCTCTGTGGAATGGAAGCATTGCATTTGTCAGTTTTTATTCAGTATCTTTCTCTGTTCTTGTCACATTCATGTCATTTCCTTCATTCTGCTTGTCTCCTTTTCTCTCTCTATCCACCCCATTCCTCCCCCTTGTTTCTTCCTTTCTGCTTTCCTCCCTTCCTCCCTCCTTCCCTTGCCCTTTTGATCACTCACTTTTCTTTCTCTCACCCCCCTCCCCCTTCTCTTTCTCTCGTGTTCACCACAAGCTTCATATAAAAGGTCATACAGAGGTTGTGTCAGTGCTGACAGGTGTTCTAGATACCCTGAGGTTTAGATACCCCTCCTCCCTCAACTTCTATCTTCATTTACCTCTACTCTGCCTATCTCTCTCTCTCTCTCTCTCTCTCTCTCCTCTTCTCTCTCTCTCTCTCTCTCTCTCTCCTCTCTCTCTCTCCTCTCTCTCTCTCTCTCTCTCTCTCTCTTTGTGAGACTGCTTGGCAGCCAATGCCGTGCTGAAGCGCTCTGTTGTATCTGCCCAGTGCATCTGGATAGTATTGTGTGCTAGTGCTGGGCTTCAGCCAGGTGTGTGTAGACGTGTGTGTGTGTAGTGTGTGTGTTGGTGCATATGTATATGCTCGTGTGTGCCAGTGTTGGGCTCCAGCCAGTGGTGGTAGCATGTGTCGTGTGTATGTGAATGTGTTTGTGCTGGATAGATAACAGGAATGTGTGTGTGTGTGTGTGTTCCGCAGGGCTGGTTGTGTGAGCTGCTACGCTGGAAGGAGGATCCCTCCCCGGAGAACCGGACGTTGTGGGAGAACCTGTGTATGATCCGTCGGTTCCTCAGCCTGGCGCAGGCAGAACGCGACGCCATCTACGAGCAGGAGAGCAGCGCGCTGCCGCAGTCCTGCCTGGAGAGACTCTCACACCTGACGAGCGACAACACGCTGGTGTGTAACGCTCTACATCACGCCAGCGTAGGCACACACACACACACACACACACATACAGCCACACAAGCTATTGTTCCTCAGCCCACGTTGAATGTTTCATGTTCCCTCTCTCTTCTTTCACATTGCTCTTTAAACACTCTCATCTATTTCTGTCTCTCTTTAACTCACTCTCTCTCTCTGTCTCTCTCTCTCTCTTTCTCTCAGCTCCAGCGTTCTCCCACCCCACTGTCCCATCATCCCTTGCAGCCCCAGACAGGGCCTCGTCTGCCACCACGGCAACCGTCCACTGCCTCTCCGGCCGAGTCAGAGGGGGACAAGGTGCAACTGCGGGCATGGTGGGGACGCAATGGTGAAGAAGGGGGTGGATACACCCGGAGTGAGGGAGGCAGAAGAGATAAGGGTTGTAAGGGCAAGGACTGGGGCAGTAGCATCGGGGTGAGGGAGATACGTGAGGGAGGGAGTACTATGGAGAAGGTTAGGGCCGAGGAAAGGGGTTATAAGAGTGAGGGCAATGGCGTTAGGGACAGTGGTGAAGGCGAGGGCGATGTTTGGAGGGTATCCCATGAGGCTTTGGGGATCCTTCAGAGTTTCATCCAGGATGTAGGCGTGGACCCAGACGAGGAGGCGGTACACACACTGTCTGCCCAGCTGGGCCTACCCAAACACACCATCCTTCGCTTCTTCCACAGCCAGAACCACAACAAGAACCAGGACCAGGCTCAGGTCCAAAACGAGAGCTCTCTCCCCACCGATAACCACAACCACAAAGACAAGGAACGCCACTGTTCAAAAACATCCCTGACTCAACCTGACAAGACAACAGGAGACGAGGATCAAGAGAAGGAGGAGGATGAGAGAAGGATAGCAGAGCTTACTGGAAAGATTGAGAAAGATGAAGAGAGTGAAAAGATGGAGAAAATGGATGGCGAAAATGAAAGCGGATTAGGGACAGATACTGTCAACTTGAAAGAGTTGAACATTGGTACTCAAACCACTGTCACCCTAAAACAGGAGGGGCAAATGGTCTAACTAAATCACCTGACACAGCAGAAGTCAAATGGCTTCAACAATTACTGTACACTCTTAAGGCCCGTTCACACCAGGGACGATAACGAGAACTACAACGATAACTGTATTTGCGTCCACACCAAACTCGACGATTAGCTTCTCGTAATGTTGTCTTCCATTTCAAATACGTGGGTGCTTTAAATTCAGATGGATTCTGATTGGTTGTCAGTGTTTATCGTTCATAATCTGGGAAATAAATCGTTTTGAGTGATCCCAACAATATGGTTCCGCTATATAGTTGTCGTCATTGTTGTGGTGGGGAATCTGCTATTCTTTTAGATATAGAACCATTCTTAAAACTGTATCTTTAGGTATCGTTATCATTCTTGGTGTGAAAGGGCCTTTAGGCATTCTGATTCTGATTGTGAGTTTGACAAGAAATTTACTTGCTTCACATTTATTATAATCCATTGGAACCTAATGAGATCAACAACTTCAAAACTGTGATGTGTGTTAAACACTGTAGGTTTTTCCAGTTTGTTGTGAATCATTGACAAGTATAATATCACACAAATCAACAAGTTATAGACATGAACTTGAGAAAGCACTTGAGATGCTCGAGACATCATTATGCCAGCAAATGCCTTGAATTACAGTGTGTGTTACTGCCACTTCAGTTTTGTGATGTCCATTGTGTCCACATTGATGGTGTCAAACCACTTCAGCTGTATCCAGCTCAGCTAATGGACTCTTTTTGTTTTGTTTCACAAAACATGCAACACATTCTCTGTTGCATAGCATTCATCTACACAGTATTCTATTCTGTCTAAAATTGTACTTCTCATGTTTTTCAACAAGATACATTCCACTAGCGTTATTAGTATTATTTACATATACTGTTGTGTCTTTTAGTCAATGATGCTGATTGGAGGGAATATTGTTTTTTAAAAGCAGGACTTGCATGCATGTTGTATGTTGCACGCATATTTTTGTTCACTCATTAAATTAACTTATTCTGTTCAATTCACCTGCTGTGCATTTCATTTGTCTTATTTACAGTAAATCAAAAAAAAAGATCTTTAGTCGACAGCTCAGTTCACGTGTATTATTCACAGATAACGCTTTTCCAAATAATTAATTTGCTTTGTGAGGTACTTTCACCCAATAACCACAAATGGATGTGAGGTGAAATCATCATCGTTATTCTTTAATGTTGCTCAACTGAGGATACTTTAATCAACTATACATTTTCTCTCTTCAATTATTCGAGCATATTCTAATAAAGCCCCTCTCCTTGGAATAAATCATAATTTTCAAAGGCAATTTCTTACATATTCATACATTTTGATTGGAAAGAATAATAATGGATACAAACTGATTCTTTAATTTAAACCCTGTTGCTCTGGAGACGGTGAAGTCTGACGGGTCAGTGATCAGATTACCGCCATGAGCCGTCCATTAATACAGTTAACTTCATATAGGCCTGATCTTCTCTTTTGTTATTATTCAAAGTCATCAAAAGAGGACACTAGATGATTCACTCACACGTCTCATAATTCCGCTGAAGGACCAACTGATCACACACGCCCATATTAAGACACAGCTGATATTAAACTCAATACAGTGTTCTGGATCAGAGATACGGAGAGCTGAGAGTGCCAGTGTGGTCTCTTGGTTGGTACTGAAACGTCAATATGATCAGATGTCAACATGCACGGGTGTCAATATGCCTTCAAAGTGAGTGAGATTTCAAGAAATACAGGAGATGAAATGATAGACGCACGGAAACCTCCTCATGCCACACTGATAGGTCTTTCTTTGGCATGATCTTGTTTTGTCTTTCAGTCAGCTGTTTGCCCTGACAGGGTCTGTGTCAGTCCGCATGTACTTATAGCGGGTGCCATTCCATTGGACCACTGTGTGTTTTATCAGTTTGTGAATAGATCCCTGTTCCTGGCTGTGAGACACTGACCATCTGTGTTGACGGCCTGCCCCTGTACCAGTGGAGCTCTGTCTCACCCTCATGTGCCTCTCAGTACAGACCTGTGGATCTCTCGTGTAACGCGTCTCCACTTTGTCTGACCGTGTTTTGTTTGTTGTTGTCTTTTCTCCTCCCTTTCTGTCACTGTCATAGCTACCGTACGTCTCAAAAGTATATTCCATACCTATCTCAGTCTCTCCATCTCTTTCTCTCTCTCTCGGTCACCATCCCTGTCTCTCTCTCTCTCTCTCTCTACGTCTTCTGATGTTGCACATGACTGTTCTTCCTCAGATGGTAAAATGTTCAAGGCCCATTTCCTCAGAATGGCTTTCAGAGTAATTCAATAAAGCTTAGTGCTTTCTGTCATCTGTTACCATGACGATGTCTTTGTCTGGGCCAATCAGAGTCCTCAGATTCCTCATCATCGGTAATATTAGCGATAATAATGATAATGGTGTTCCTGAAAATGCAGCACCCATGATGATAATGGTAATGGTAATGATGATGATGATGACTATTATTGTTATTTCACAAAACTGCCCCCCTCACTCTTGTCCTCCCTCCCTCATCACCGTACCTCAGTATTATTCATTAATACCAGTTAATGACCCCACCCTCCTTCACACGCATTTAGGTCGTCTATAAAGGGACTCAATAAGTTTGACCGTGATGACCCTCGTCCCAAACAAACAAGCATAGGCAATATCATCAGATTTGCTCAAAGTATAATTCCCACACAGATGACTCTTCAGAACATTGGATGGTCAGGAGAAAGTCTAGTCATAAAATGTAGTAATCTCGTGAAACCCAAACAAACTAACTGTGACAATAGGCTGGAAATCAGACAATGGGAAATGATCATGACATTTGTACTGTTTGTTGGTTCAATACTTACACGCATACCTCAACGACGAGATATATACACAGACGTGCCTCACATCTGACCGATATTAAATGAACGATATCAAATATGTCGAGTCTTGATTGATAAGATGGATTTGTTTGCTGACGTCACATCAATTTACCTCCTTGGTCACATGTCCTTTCTGCTGTGCCTCAGGCTTAGTACATCCGCCTGACTTGAGAGTGTTTACAATCTGTAGATAGACGGACTGACCGAGAAGAATGGGGAGTTCCGCATGATCAGGTAGACAACAAACGTAGACTACTAAACGCCAGAATGGTCCAACTCCTTGTTCTTTAATATCCCCTGTGATTTGCATGATAATACGGACATTTGCCGCTAATGCTTGTCAGAAACGGACAAGGCCTTTATATCCTAGCTAGAGCTAAGTTGTTAGCCAAGCATTGTTGTTCGGGTACAACTCAGCTAACTAGTTAGACACTTAGCATATCCTGCAAGGTGTTTTTTAGTATTTGGCTAACGTTAGTTAGACAGGTGGGTTTATGACAGTGTCATTTTCGCTAAATATTGTCGACGTATAAAATATCGTGGGTTGAAATGCGATATCATCCAACCGCAGTTATGCATATCCGCAGACTTGGGACAGAGCAGAGATGTTACTGTGGCTAGCTGCAACTTGTCTTTTCTATTGTTTGGCAACTCGAACATTCACATACCAAGTAGAGCTAGCCACATCAACTGTCAACTTGTTTGTAAAATGTTCTCATGAGGTTGAAGTAGGTTTCTCTTAGTTGACATAATGTGCATTAAACCCCTTGAGAAAGTTGAACAGTTAAAGGCATCGGTGCTGCAGTATGAAATTAATAGTTGTCAGAACCTCTCGTAACTCGCTAACTTACCCAAACATAACCTACCTAGCTAGCTCACACACCCAAATACATTTTGTACGCATACTATCTAGGCCTAGTTGATTAACTCAACGCTTAATTGCTACGTCAGGCGGTTTAAGATGGTTGTCAGTTGTCTGTCTGTTGCATTATACTGTTTGCTTTGATTCCTAATGATCCAAACCCTACACAAAAATCGTGTACAGTGAGTGAACTGGCTGCATAGTTAACCCCTTAAACAATGGTCTAGGTACTGGACACAAACAATGCAAGCTCAATGCAATACTTTCCTTTCCTTAGACACACACACTTCTAGTAAATCTAGCTTACAGCATACTCCGGGTATCTGAGTCCTGTAGTTGCCCATTACCACATGTCATAACCTGCCATGTTGTGTTCATAGCCCTATACTTGACATAGACTGTCATGCATATGAACATAGACATTTTGTGTGTGTGTTTTGTCAGCCTGTATGTGCACCTGAATGCACTTAGCTATTCGTAGGCTATTCACACACATTCAGATGCACACACACAACAGGCCATGTGAATAATATGTGGCTGTGCATTGACCACCCTTCAGGTTACTGACAGTCAGTTACTAGTTATCTTCTCGTTCTGTAGTTGTACGAGGTGGGCTACATTTCAAGCAGTACTAGTAATATCCTTTCTCATTCCGTAGCTGCGTGTGTTCAACTTGTAATCAGTGGCTCATCACCCGACGCCCTGGCCACAGTGCCCAGGATCTGTCTGAACAGAAGCCGTTTGGTCTGGTTGCTCAGATCATGTGACTCTTAAGGCTGCGGGGCAGTAATTTCGTGCTGAAGTCGAGGCATGTGAGTTTGTTTAACGTGGGATGGGGGTTCTCTCTCTCTCTCTCTCTCTCTCTCCCCAACATTTTGCTGACTAATCTCTGTCACCTAGCTTCCCTTATCAGCCTCACAGTTTCCTCATCCCTGGCTACTCCAATGTCTGGTCTCGTGCTTCTAGCTGAATGGCAGCATGTAGACAAGGCTTCGTCAGTTCTTCCTGGTCTTTTCGAGGACCAATGAGACGCGAGTAAGGCTGCCTTTTAGAATGGAGGGTAGTTTTTACCCTACACAGTCTTTCCTTCTGATAGAAAGTCCAAAGGCACATGAAAACAGTTTAATAGGTTAAACAGCTTAATCCATGAAAAAGCTATTCACTTTCCACCCCAAGATCCTCCAGTCACATGGTTGAAACCCTGAAGTCTGTTTTGTGTTTTTTTCATACAGCATGCAAGAACAGGCCTATATCTATCCATGCAGTGTAGCCTGTCTGTAGTGTCACTGTCTTCTGGATGGTTTTTCACAGCAGTAATGATGGAGCTCTGAGTGTGCACTCTATAGCTTCTCAGCTGATCCACCGTTCTAGAACATTCTCACACCCTCAAAGAATCTCAACATATTCTGAGCCCTCCTAAAAGAACATGCAGTCTAACAATGTGTTATAATCCAGTGGCCATATATAGACTTCTAGAAGGTTCCTGGTCAGATTTGTCACCTGTGCCCAACTGAAACGTTCCTGTGAGATATGAAACTGTCACGCTCTCTTAACTTCATGCAAATGCAAACCGTTGGCATAGGACGAGGCTAAATATGCTACGAGGAAGTGAGTAGTCTGTGTAATCCTTAGTGGCGTGTGTTTAACGTTGACTTGACATACAGTCTCTGGGGTTTGCTTGGGTCCTGTTTGTGTCAGGTCCCAGATATGCCTGTGTAAATACACATCGACGCACCAAGTCTAACGTCATCACACCTCCTGTGCCAGTTCTGGGTTTATCACTGTAAATCCCAGAGTAAGAGTCTGCCACCTGAGCATGTGGCTGCAAGACATGCAGCAATATTCACCTATTGATTTATTTATGCCTTTCATGATGTATTGATTTGATTATTTCATGAAAAATGTATACGTTGAATTATTGAAGGTGATTTGTGGTAAATTATGCAGTAGTTAATTTGCCTTGATTATGGTGTTGTGAAGTTTAGTGTTATGGAGCGGGAGGCTACTCTCTGGGACAGAAGTAATGAACACTGCGGAAGAGAAGGCTTCCTCCAGGCAGCCTGGGTGCAGTCTACAGCCTGGAGCGCACACACACACACACACACATACACACACACATATACACACACACACACACACACAACATTCCTCTGCATAGTCTTAACGGGGAGTGAGTGAGTGATATGGGGAAGTAACCGCCTTGTTCACTGCATCGGAGAGACTCTCTCTCTCTCTCTGTGTCTCTGTGTCTCTCTCTCTCTCTCTCTCTCTCTCTCTCTCTCTCTCCTCTCTCTCTCTCTCTCTCTCACACACACACCACACTATCTGTCTCTCTCTCTCTCTCTCTCTCTCTTCTCTCACATACTCTCTCTCTCTCTCTCTCTCTCTCTCTCTCTCTCTCTCTCTCACACACTCTCTCTCTGAGACTGCAGAGAGAGTTGTTGATGCAGAAGGAAGTTCATCATGAACCATGTGAACTGAGGAAGTCCAGCCTGAGAGGAGGTGGTGGGACAACACTCAGGATCTTAGTCTGTCCATCATGTCCATCACGTCCACCATGTCAGTCATTCCATCATGTCCACCATGTCAGTCATTCCATCATGTCCACCATGTCAGTCATTCCATCATGTCCTGGTCTATACTTTAGGGGAGTTTGAGATGGTGCCGCCTCTGAGATTGTCTTTTCCAGCTTGTCTCTCCAGAGATTGAATTGAATTGAAATATGCACAAAGGGGAAATTGGCGAGCAGGTTTTATTATTCAGATGAAATCTTGTCAGTCTTTCCTTTCCCAGAACAGATTAGGGAACACGTCACATTATTTACCTCTTCAACGCATCTCTAACTCGCTACGCTTGCAGATTAGTTATGATTATTTAATGGGATAATTCCTTTTAAAAGGAAAAAGGCGAAAGACAAGGGGAGGAAACACAGAAGGATGCATTAGTCTTTGTGAGAAACAGATGTTGGTGAGCCAAACGGGCCAATATATTATGCATATAAAATTATTTCTATTTTGATAGCTTGCCTAGCTGATTTATCGCGTGCCATTCCGTGCGTCTAGTTAATAGGTTTAAGAGTTGCCTTTGTTGTGTTATTTCCATAATTAATAAAGGGAAGAAACATAATTCGCAGGGAACGCGTGCTAGGACGCAGGCATGCGTCTCTGCATCCACCCTGCATCCCCAAACACGTACGTAATCCAGTCAGATTAAGAGCGAGAAAGGCAGGAGTCGATTAACCTAGATTGGGGGGAAAAACTGGGTTTACTGAACAAATTTGACAAACTTTGTTTTTGTGTGACGGTGTTCAGGGTGGGTTCAGTCGTGCGTGTACTTTAGGCGTTGAGTTCCCCTTTTTGATTTTGTTTTGTGTCGTGGTCACAATTGAGAACTCCCGAAATAACAACACCTTCCGTCATGTAATGTTACGTCCTCGCAAAGTTAAAACGTTTTCTCCTATCTTCTTTCAGATACCCAGCTTTCTACGAAAACGCAACATTGTGACTGGTAAATCCTCGCCGCAAACACTCCTACACATTATAGAAGCTGCAACACCCACAATCTCTGTTTAGGCTGAGGTCTTTCCTTGACAACCAGTCCCCCCTATTGCCTCCCTCCAGGACCAGGTCCCCCCGGCTGGCGGTCATGCAGCACCCTAACTTCGAGACCCACCACCCCCTCCAGACGGAGGACCAGGAGACGGGCTTCGACCCGCTGAACAACATCAACAGGAACCGCAGCCGTGAGTCCCCACTTGACACTAAGGCTTCTGAAACACTTCCTAGATTGCCCGACAAGCTGGATGACCAGGTTAAACTGGAATCATCCGCCGACAGCGGTTAGAAAGGTAGCTTCCCCCCCTGGGGCAGAGACGGTGAGCAGGAAGGAGGGAGAGGAGAACTGAGGCAGGGAAGTTTGAGGAGAGAATTGGAGCAGATTGTATAATTGTGAGTCATGAACGTGCCTGCTGATGCCGACAGGCAGATGGGGGATTGCATGTACTGTGCAGAAAGGGGATGGGGGTGGGGATGGTGGTGTTGGCTGTGCGTGTTGTCGAGCTGATGAATATTCATCTTGAGTGTCTCAGAGGAGTGATACACTTCTGGAACTAAGTTTGATTGACAGGTTTCAGAGTGGAGCTTACCGCGGGCCAAATTAGAGTTATTTACCGATGATGATGTTTTGCTGTCGTGGCTTTCGCTCCGTCCTGCCTCTCTCGGATCGGGAAGAGGCGAGCCCGTAGAGACAGACGGAGGACACTTTCCCTCGTTCATGATCTTGTTGACAAAATGTGAAACGAGAACAATGAGCTCTGTTGATATTGTCTCCTTGTGGCTCTCAGTCAAACATTCTCCACTTTGTGTGTTTGGCAGGAAGTTCAGACAGCTCGTTCGCGGAGGCGGAGTCGACGTTCCTCTCCTACAGGTACGAGCTGATAGGAGGACGTAGTTTCGACATCCATCCTCACAACCAGAGTCACAAACATCTAATCACTGACCAACAAGCTTACATTAGATTATACTCTACATGATTGGTAATTAGAAATACTTGAAATAACCCTAATCTCTGGTTCTCTCTCTGTCTCTCTCTATCCCCCTCTCTCTCTCTTTCTCTCTGAAGGAAAGAGTGGGATGACTTGTTTCTCAATAGTAACTACCTGGCAAGGATTCGACAGGCAGGCATCATCGGCAAATTGCGGAGCAGCAGATTTCGTAGCGTGTGCTGGAAGGTAACGAGCGTGTGAATCAGCGTTGAGATGAAACGGAGCTTGGGATCGCCCCCGTTTCTGAACGTGATGCGCTTGTGTCTCGACAGCTGTACCTAGACGCTCTTCCAGAAGACAAGAGTCAGTGGATCAATAAGACCAAGGAGCTTCGGGCCCAGTATGAGAAGATCAAAGAAACGGTTGTGTGTGCGCGTGTGTGTGTGTGTACATGTGTGTGTGAGAGTGTATCCCAGTCACTGACTGCTGTGTCTGTCCCCCTCCTCAGCACATAACCAACCCCCGCAAGGCTGCCGGTCAGCAGGACCTGGTGGTCAACAACCCTCTGTCCCAGGACGAGGGGGTAAGTGGTCCAAGGATGGAGGTGGGGTATTCAAGTGAGCCCCCCCCCCACACTTTCTGAAATGGTATCTCCCAGCTATTGGCTAACTGATGTGGTCTGCCGGATGTTTCTCATCCTTCTCCTTCTCCCCGCTTTCTCAGAGTTTGTGGAACAAGTTCTTCCAGGACAAGGAGCTGAGGGGGATGATCACCCAGGATGTGATGAGAACGTGAGTCTCCTCAGTGGATGAGTCTGGATGAGTCATCAGTGGATGAGTCCTCAGTGGATGAGTCTGGACGAGTCTCCTCAGTGGATGAGTCTCCTCAGTGGATGAGTCTGGACGAGTCTCCTCAGTGGATGAGTCTGGACGAGTCTCCTCAGTGGATGAGTCTGGACGAGTCTCCTCAGTGGATGAGTCTGGACGAGTCTCCTCAGTGGATGAGTCTGGACGAGTCTCCTCAGTGGATGAGTCTGGACGAGTCTCCTCAGTGGATGAGTCTGGACGAGTCTCCTCAGTTGATGAGTCTCCTCAGTGGATGAGTCTCCTCAGTGGATGAGTCTGGATGAGTCTCCTCAGTGGATGAGTCTGGATGAGTCTCCTCAGTGGATGAGTCTGGACGAGTCTCCTCAGTGGATGAGTCTGGACGAGTCTCCTCAGTGGATGAGTCTGGACGAGTCTCCTCAGTGGATGAGTCTGGATGAGTCTCCTCAGTGGATGAGTCTGGACGAGTTTCCTCAGTGGATGAGTCGGGACAAGTCTCCTCAGTGGATGAGTCTCATAACGCATCACAGACTCTTTACTTCCCCTTCTGTCCATCCATCCATCCCTCCTTTGTCTTCAGGTTCCCAGAGATCAACTACTTCCACGGGGAGGACGTGAGGACCAAGCTGACAGACATCTTGTTCTGTTACGCCAGGGAGAACGAACAGTTACTGTATAAGCAGGTACTGCGAGCTCTGCACAGCTGCACATGGAGCATTAGATCCATTACTGACACAATAGGAGCCAATGAACAGTGCTCTTAACAGGAAGTGACACGTGGCCAGGCAGTAGGTAATGATGGGTAATAAAGTCAAATTATACGCCGCCAATGTTCATCCCAGACCTCGTACATCACTATTAAAAGCCCAGACCACTCTGAAACA
The DNA here is from genome assembly GCA_903064625.1 of Mallotus villosus. Lineage (NCBI taxonomy): Eukaryota > Metazoa > Chordata > Actinopteri > Osmeriformes > Salangidae > Mallotus > Mallotus villosus. The sequence continues at coordinate 34,906 of CAEFZP010005135.1, forward strand.
TATTTCACTCGTCTCCTATGTCTCTCTCTCTCTTTTTCCTTCTCTCTCTGACTCCTTTTTCTTCCTCACGGTCCCTCCCTCCCTCCATCCCTCTCTCCTCTCCCTCCAGGGAATGCACGAGTTGCTGGCTCCCATCGTGTTCGTCCTGCACTGCGACCACCAGGCGTTTCAGCATGCCAGCGAAACGGCGCACCCGAGGTCACACACACACTCAAGATCACACACACACACACACACATACATACACTCACACGCTCACACACACGTACAGTCACACACACAAGATCCCACACACGCTCACACACACACTCAAGATCACACACACTTCCTGCTTGTGGACTCTCACTTCCTGCTCTGAGCCCTTGTACCCTAACATAAGACATGTAACGGTGTTTTTCCAACCTCTTGGTTCCGCAGTGAGGAGATGAAGTCTCTGCTGGATCCTGTGTACCACGAACACGACGCCTAGTGAGTGAGCGCCACGACGAGCGATGCTGAACACCCGTCAGTGTGTGCCGATCAAGACTCACAGTGTGTGTGTGTGTGTGTCGCCCCCCCACAGCGCCATGTTCTCCCAGCTCATGGAAACAGCAGAACCCTGGTTCTCCAGCTTCGAGAGGGAGGTTCGGAAGGTCTGTCCTCTTCTCCCTGATGGGTGTTTTTTTTTGGATCCACCTCACAGAACTTTTCAAACTGCCTTCAAATCAAACTATTTCTACAGCTCTTTTCTCAGGAGAATGGTTCCCCAGGCTCCACAGTTGCCCCCCTTTCAGACACGCACCCATAGAACTGCCCCTAAACCGACCTCAACCCAAATGGGGCCTTTCTAAAGTGTGCGTGTCCCTGTCGTTGCGGCCGCAGGGGAAGGAGGAGATGATGACCAGCATGCCCTTCGCCCGGCCGCAGGACGCAGGCCCCTCCGTCGCCATAGTGACCAAAGTGAACCGCATCCAGGACCAGCTGGTGAAGAAGCACGACGTGGAGCTGCACATGCACCTGAACCGTCTGGAGATCGCGCCGCAGATCTACGGCATGTGAGTGGGGCTGGGCGCACAGTGGCATGTGAGGTCGGGTGTGTGTGTGTGTGTTTATACAATGTTGAGTCTGCTATGTAAGGGATATACAAATACTTAACTTGGTGTGTAACTTGCCTGTGTGTGTCTGCCTGTGTGTGTGTGCCTGTGTGTGTGTGTCTGCCTGTGTGTGTGTGTGTCTGCCTGTGTGTGTGTGCCTGCCTGTGTGTGTCTGCCTGTGTGTGTCTGCCTGTGTGTGTCTGCCTGTGTGTGTCTGCCTGTGTGTGTGTCTGTGTGTGTCTGTCTGCCTGTCTGTCTCTGTGTGTGTGTGTGTGCCTGCCTGTGTGTATGTGTGTGTGTGTCTGCCTGTGTGTGTGTCTGTCTGTGCCTGTGTGTGTGTGTGTGTGTGTGTGTGTGCACCAGCCGGTGGGTGCGTCTGCTGTTTGGCAGGGAGTTCTCCCTGCAGGACCTGCTGGTGGTGTGGGACGCCCTGTTTGCAGACAGCATCTCGCTGGACCTGGTGGACTACGTGTTCGTGGCCATGCTCCTGTACATTCGCGACGCGTGTAAGACCCCTCTGCTCTCACACAGGACCCTCGAACCCGCCTCACTTACCCATGTACCTAGCCGTCACTGCCAGCCAGCCAATGGCAGCACACCTGCTTAGTGTTTTCCTGTCTCTCTCTCTCTGTCTCTCTCTCTCTCTCTCTCTCTCTCTCTCTCTCTCTCTCTCTCTCTCTCTCTCTCTCTCTCTCTCTCTCTCAGTGATCGCCAGTAACTTCCAGACCTGTCTGGGTCTGCTCATGCACTACCCACCCATAGGAGACATCCACTCCCTGCTGCACAAGGCTCTGTTCCTCAGAGACCCCAAGGTACTGCACGCGCACATGTACACACACACACACACACACACACACACACTGTTCCTCAGAGACCCCAAGGTACTGCACGCGCACATGTTCGCTCACACACACACACACACACTGTTCTGGGGTTAACCTTTGAGAAAGAGAGAGTGTGTTTGATTGATGACATCTTATGTGATCTGACCCAACAGTGTTGTTTTGGTCTGAAGTGAGCTGTCATCTCTGAAGAGAGAGAGACAGAGAGAGAGACAGAGAGAGAGAGAGTTTGTGTGTGATGTGACCCATGTGAACGGTTCAGGGATGCTCCTGTCTCAGGCGGGTGGGGGGGAGATGGGCGGGGCTGATCTGGAGTGACATCACTGCCCCTGGCAGGGGCCACCTTGTCAGGACTCGTCCCCATCACCACCACACCTGGGGGCATGTGTGTGTGGGGGGTGTTTACTCACGCATCAGATGACACACACACACACACATTATTATTCACCAGCGTGCGCTGGTCTTCTCCTGTAGAACAACCCGAGACCTGTCAACTACCAGTTCCAGCAGAACCTGGACTACTATAAGACCAGAGGAGCCGATCTAGTGAACAAGACCTGGTAAACACACTCACACTCACACACTCACACATACAGACACACTCACTCATACACACACACACACACACACACACACACACTCACTCACTCACTCACTCACTCACTCACTCACTCACTCACTCACTCACTCACTCACTCACTCACACATACAGACACAGTCACTTACACACACTCACTCACTCACACATACAGACACAGTCACTTACACAAACACACACACACACTCACTCACACATACAGACACACTCCCTCATACCCACACACACACACACACACACACACACACACAGTATAATAGTACATTTCTTACCCCCGTTCCCCTCCATGACCTGCCCTCCCCTCTCCTCCTGCAGTGCCACAGCCAAGCCGGCTCCTCTGAACATCAACAAGGTGTCTAACAAGGTCTCCAGCAGTCTGCTGAGCTTCGGCAGGAAGCTCATCGCTCCCGCCATGTCTGGGGCTTCCAGCGGCATCTCTCCAATCAACAGCGAGGTGCTCTCTGCCCCCGCCCCCGTTTCCATGGCGCCGGCCCGCCCCTCGGGCGAGGCCCCCCTGCAGGCTCACCCCCAGTCTCAGCAGCACTACCGCCTTCTGAAGTCTGAGAGCATGCCTGTCCACCTGAGCACAGGTGAGCATGGAAGCAGATGCAGCAGATGCAGCACACACACCGCACACACCACACACACACACACTGGCTGCAACATTAGCAGAAAACCAAAATGACCCTATCATAGTTATTAGCAGCATTCTGGGTATGTGTTAACATTTGAGTGCATGCGCTTGCGAGCATCCATATGTAAACCACTTTTAACCACTGGATGTTTGCACGTGTGTGTGTGAGGGGGGTGTATTTTGACTGAGTAAAGTTGTGAGCGTGTGTGTGTGATCTTGAGTGTGTGTGTGAGCGTGTGTGGGATCTTGTGTGTGTGACTGTACGTGTGTGTGAGCGTGTGAGTGTATGTATGTGTGTGTGTGTGTGTGTGTGATCTTGAGTGTGTGTGTGAGCGTGTGTGGGATCTTGTGTGTGTGTGACTGTACGTGTGTGTAAGTGTACGTGTGTGTGATCTTGAGTGTGTGTGGGATCTTGAGTGTGTGAGTGTATGTGTGTGTGTGTGTGTGGCCATGAGCAGCTGGATCATGGCTGGCCTTACTCTCCTGTCTGTTAGATGTAGTTTCAGACGGACTCTCTCAGGTCTCTCTCCCTGCCCAGATAGTCTCTGACTCACAAGGTAACTTCTGCCACACTGCTTGTGTGTGTGTTTGTGTGTGAGTGTGTTTTGTGTTGTTGCATCATGATTGTATCACTCATATTGCAAACCAGCAGAGCCAGTTAGAATGACTTGCAGTTCAGTTTGCCAAAACAGTAAGTGGTTTTAACAACTGCAAATTGTTGAACTGAACTGAAATTCAGACTGAAAAGAATTGCTTCTGTTCTTGTGTTTGTCAAACTGCTCGGATTGTCTTGTGTTTCTGTGCTATGTGTGTTTTGGTTTTTCTTCTCTATTGTATAAATGAATGCTTTAAGTTACAATCAGTTCTAAATTGAAGACCTGACCTGAGAAGGGCAGTGGATCTGTAACACAATCCACCTTCTCTCTCGCCCCAGTTATGTTCAAGATTTAAATAATGCTGTCATTCTGCTTCCCTGAGCACCACATCCTCCTTCGACTGCCTCTGACCTGAACATCTCTCTCTCTCTCTCTCTCTCTCTCTCTCTCTCTCTCTCTCTCTCTCTCTCTCTCTCTCTCTCTCTCTCTCTCCATCCCAGGCCACGCCTCCAGAACAGTTAGCTCCTCCCCCAGTATCGAGAGCCTCTCCGGGGTGCGTGGTCACGCCACATCGTCCCCGCCCCTTCCTCCCTCCAGGGGAAGTGACATCAGTACCTCGTCCCCGCCCCTCTCGGCCACCAAGAAGGACTCCTTCTTCAACATCACCCGCTCGCGCTCTCACAGCAAGACGCTGGGCAGGAAGGAGGTAAAGAGCACCTCTCTTCTTTCTCGCTATGTCGCTCGTCCCCCTCTCCCTCCCCTCCCCGTCTCACCCTGCCTCTCCCCTCTCTCGCTATGTCTCTCGCCCCTCTCGCTATGTCTCTCGCCCCCCTCCTCACCTTGCCTCTCCTCTTTCTCGCTATGTCTCTCGCCCCCCTCTCCCTCCCTCCCAGTCTCACCTTGCCTCTCCTCTCTCTCGCTATGTCTCTCGCCCCCCTCTCCCTCCCTCCCAGTCTCACCTTGCCTCTCCTCTCTCTCGCTATGTCTCTCGCCCCACTCTCCGTCCCTCCCCGTCTCACCTTGCCTCTCCTCTCTCTCGCTATGTCTCTCGCCCCCCTCTCCGTCCCTCCCCGTCTCACCTTGCTTCTCCTCTCTCTCGCTATGTCTCTCGCCCCCCTCCCCCTCTCACCCTGTGGCTGTGTGCTCCTCAGGAGGAGGAGCTGGAGGGGCAGGTCTCCTTCCTGCAGGGCCAGATCAACGACCTGGAGGCCATGAGCAAGTACTGTGCCAAGACCATGAACACACACATCGGTCAGTTTACACACACACACAATCAGTAGGACACTGGGGTTTTATAACTGTTTGTGTATGGGATCACTATTTGGTTACCTGACTGACTGCCAAGCTGTGAGTGGCTGCCTGGAAGGGTGTCTGGCTGTCTGCCTGGCTGTCTGGCTGGCTGGTTGGTTGTCTGGCTGGCTGCGTGACTGGTTGTCTGGCTAGCTGCGTGACTGGTTGTCTGGCTGGCTGGGTAGCTGGTTGTGTGCCTGGCTGGGTGTCTGCCTGGCTGGTTGTCTGCCTGGTAGCTGTTTGTGTGCCTGGCTGGCTGGTTGGTTGTCTGGCTGGCTGCGTGACTGGTTATCTGGCTGGCTGGGTAGCTGGTTGTGTGCCTGGCTGGGTGTCTGCCTGGTAGCTGTTTGTGTGCCTGGCTGGGTGTCTGCCTGGCTGGTTGTCTGCCTGGCTGGGTGTCTGCCTGGTAGCTGTTTGTGTGCCTGGCTGGGTGTCTGCCTAGCTGGTTGTCTGCCTGGCTGGTTGTCTGCCTGGTAGCTGTTTGTGTGCCTGACTCTGTGACTGACGGTGCGTCTCTCCACAGGGAAGATCCAGGAGGTCATCCTGCAGGAGCACCTGGAGAAGGAGGACGAGGTGTTGGTGGCACTGGCTGGCCTCAAACAGGTACAGCAACGCATGTGTGTGTGTGTGTGTGTGCGCGCGTGTGTGTGCGTGCGTCTGTATAACCATCTCTGTTTCTTCCTGTGTGTCAGATCAAAGACATCCTGAAGGGGGCGCTGCGGTTCAACCAGAGCCAGCTGGAGGCGGAGGAGAACGAGGAGATCACCATCGCTGACGACCACTACACCGTCGCCGCTGCCGCCGCCGCCGCCCAGCACGCCGCGGGGCGCCGCGAAGACGCCGCGGGACACGCCGACAACGACGAAGGCCAGGACTTGGACGGCGAGGGGATAGTGAGCACGGACGAGAGGGAGGAGGAGGAGGAAGAGGAGGGGGAGGAAGAGGCGTCCTCCACTCCACCAGACACACAGGTACACGTCTGCCACACACCTGTCAGACTGCACACCTGCAGACCGACCGCTTCTTACAAACCCGACTGCTTGTTTCAGACTGGCCTTTTCTGGTGTCTATTTACTGTCTGACTGGCTGTTTTTCCTCCGATGACCTAGCTAGCCCACTGATTGACGACCAGGTGTGTCCTGTCCCAGGTGGCGTCGTCCGCGGGCTCGGAGGGGAAGAACTGGGACGACTACATCCTGGTGTCCCAGGACCTCCAGACCTCCGAGGGCGGGGGGGCGGAGCGCACGCCGCCCGTCAGACGTGACCTGGTGCGGCCGGAGCCGGAGGGGGCTGGGGCGTTCCAGGACCCCCTGCTGAGCGCCACGTCGGGCTCCTCCAGCCCCGACGAGGGCAGCAGCACCCACAGCAAAGACTCGGACTTCACCATCGTCAACCCCGCAGACCTGTGAGCCCGGCGCCCCCTGCTGGCCGGGGGTCAGAACAGCCTTCTCTCTCCGGCCGCGTCGGGAGGAGAGGACGCGTGGGACTGACCTCGGGTCTGCTTCCAGGGGCTGTCTTCGTCACATCCCATCTGAGCGCTACAGCTGGATAGGAAGGAAAACGAAACGACTTGCACACGTGGACTGAAGACTTGGAGCTGTCTACCTTCGACCAGTCGAGTCGCCAATATCTCCTAACCTCTCTCATCTCTCATAACCTGCCTAACCTGCTCTGTGTATGGTGAATACTGTCTGCTGTGTCCTCTACCTATAGCCTGTGTCCATGTCCATGCATGGTCTTCAGTGGCCCAAACCTTACTTTCTACGCTGTGACTTTAAATGGCGTTGCCTGTGTCTACCAAGAGAGGGCGCCATTGGACTAGAACGCCACAAAGCTCGCCAACAGATGTTCTTGCTGAATTATTTCTGCATTATCGATAGGGGGAGCCTTCCCCCCCCTTCTCCAATGGGAGTGTAGTATCCTGCTTGTCCAGAAGGGGGCGATCTCTCCATGTCTCTAATGCCTGTAGGTCAGCCTAAATAGATAATGCCAGATCTTGCCACTATTCATCTCATCCTCGATTGTCATTCTGCTTACAGTAGAGTTCACCCTTAGCCACTGATCCAGGGTCTGATTCCAACCCCATAGACTTGCCAATCCTTGTCAGGTGGACGGGACGTCGTATCCATCTGGGCCTTCTCCCACTCCTCACTTACCAGTGCCTACAAACATGTTCATCCTGGCCGATGCACCTGAATCTTTCCGTCTCTCTTAAGCTTTGTTCATTTTCTTTTCTTTTTTTAATGCAAATTTTAACCCATAGTTATGGAGGTTAAAACTATTAAATTATGGAATATGTGTCGTTTATTATTTTGGGTTCTTTCTTTTTTTTTATTGATTCTTTGTGATTGTTTTTATGCAACAACCAATTACTCTCCTGGTGTCTGTTCTGTTTGAGTTCTTCGGCTTCCTGTGGTAGCCATGGCAACCATGGCACCAAGGTATGTCCCTCTTAATGACTGTATGATTAACTATATAGACCAATAAACAGAAAGCTCTTGCTGTAGTATAACTAAACGAGTTTGTAGTTTCTGCTTTGTAGGTAGAAAACTCCATACTTAC
>CAEFZP010005135.1:47500-197749 GCA_903064625.1 Mallotus villosus
ACGTTTTATGTAACTACACACAGATAAGGGGAGGAATTTACATAACCACCGATGTACACGCACACGCACCATCTATTCTTCACCTGGCAACGGATGAATACTATAGAAATCAAGTGATACCATTTCTAAATTGTGTTCTTCATGACTATACAATACCAAACAGCAGCCCCTACTCCACTCTGCCACTAAACATTTATCTGACAGCTCCAGTTAAGCAAATGTAAGTGATGGTTTGCCATCGGCAAACATCTCTCCTCTCTCTCTCTCTCTCACACCCTATCTATGCATGCACACATTTATAAAGACATTTTATCCAGAAATGGTGTATAAATACATTTCTAAAATACTGACAGTGTGTCATGGCGTTCTCTCCTTTTTATTTTGTTCATTCAAATCTTACAATATTACAGGAAGTATGTCTAAATGATAATACGAGTTATAGGTCATATTTGAACTCTACTGTATGTCCGTACTTTTCATGTGGAATGAGTTTGACTTAAGAGCTTGATTTCACATCGGGAGCGGGAATCTCAAAGCAGAAAGAACAATGGCTGTCATCCACGGCTTACAAAGCTGATTACATAAAGAGACTGACAGTTTCTTGGTAAGCCTCGTGTACGGCTCGACTCAAACCACGGATCTGTGAGCTCCTCTTAATGTCTGTCCATCTGGAGGACAGATGAGGACAGGAAGATAAAGAGAGAGAGACTGAGGCAGGGAAGGAGAAAGAGAGAGAGAGAGACAGAGGCAGGGAAGGAGAAAGAGAGAGAGAGAGAGGCAGGGAAGGAGAAAGAGAGAGAGAGACTGAGGCAGGGAAGGAGAAAGAGAGAGAGAGACTGAGGCAGGGAAGGAGAAAGAGAGAGAGAGACTGAGGCAGGGAAGGAGAAAGAGAGAGAGACTGAGGCAGGAGAGAGAGAGAGAGACTGAGGCAGGGAAGGAGAAAGAGAGAGACAGACAGAGAGACAGGGAAGGAGAAAGAGAGAGAGAGAGAGGAGAGAGAGAGAGACAGAGGCAGGGAAGGAGAAAGAGAGAGAGAGACTGAGGCAGGGAAGGAGAAAGAGAGAGAGAGACAGAGGCAGGGAAGGAGAAAGAGAGAGAGAGAAGAGAGAGACAGGAAAGGAGAAAGAGAGAGAGAGAAGGGGACAGGGACGGAGAAATAAAAAAAACAGAACCAGACAACAAAAACCCTATTACTAATCACATGGTTAGTTGACTGAGCCCACCCACCGTATCGAAGGTGGAGACCACCCTGCGGAGGACCTCCGGCAGGGGGCCCTGGGGCTCCAGGGAGGGGTACTGCTCCCTCAGGTTAAACAGGAGCACAGGGGCCCCGTCTGTCCCCTTCATCCGAGGGCCCAGGGCCAAGACGCACTGCATGAGGTTAGCCACCGCAGAGACGCCACACAGCTCCCTGAACACAGCCACTGAGTTCTGCACAGGGAGGGCGAGAGAGAGGGCGAGAGAGAGGGTGAGAGAGAGGGTGAGAGGGGGGGCGAGAGAGAGGGCGAGAGAAAGAGGGCGAGAGAGAGAAGGGAGAGAGGGCGAGTAGAGAGCGCAAGAGAGAGGGCGAGAGAGATAGAAAGGAGAGGATACAATAAACACGTTTAATGAGAAACAAAATTGGTAAAATAAACATATTTTATGAATAATATTGGTAAAATAAACATTTTTGATCAACAATAATCATAACGTAAACACATGTAGGCCTACTGTGCATACCTTCCCCAATGCACACACACACAGACACACACAGACACACACAGCAGTGTTTAGTTTAGTTCTGCAGCCAAATGGAACTTCTGTTTCCTAGAATCCTGGGAGTCCGGGAAAAGAACATCTGATTGAATTACATAAGCTTTATTGAACGACAGCAGTAGAGACAACCATAAACTCAATCAGTTCCAACATGCCTGTCAAATGAATGGTGGGTAGGTTCATTCAGCTAACAGTATTTTAAGCAAACAAAGGCTCACGTGAGGATCTTGGTACGTATCCATGCTTTGTATGTCTGCCTGAAATGTGATGTTAAATGCAGTAGTGCACTAAAACGCTCTCTCTCTCTCTCTATGTGTGTGTTTGCATGCATATGTGCATAACCAGACTACTAACCCACTCTCTAAGGACTGCCACAGAATTTCACAAGATAACCTAGTGATGGTGTCACTAGTCATATCTCGCCTTGGTTCAAGCTGCATGTTCAAAGCACTGTGATATCCGTTCAGTCATATCTTTGTCAATACAAACATAACACGTCTCCCTACGTCACATGTTTGAACGTGACCGTGAAACTCGTCCCATCCCTCCTTTACCTGCATGTTCTCCTTCAAGTCTGTAGCCTCCCTCAGCGGGGCGGCGGCCATCTTGAAAACCTCGTCCACCTGCCGGAGCCCCAGGTCCCTGAGCGCCGTGTAGTCCCTCGCCCGCCTGGTCTTCCGCACCGACATGCCACGCTTGTGGGGCTTCCCCCCCCCTCTCCGGTTGGTGAGGGCCACGTGGACGAAGAGGCGGGCGTGCGGGAGGTCCTCCCCCGTGAGAGACTGCAGCGGAACGTGCCGGTAACCCGGCTGTACACACTCTAGAGGAATGGTGTACTGACCTGTAGAGGAACGACTTGTGTAAACAAAGCGCAAAAACATGGATATAAAGAGATAAAAATGTTTTTTGTTGTATCGTGACCATGGACGCTTGAGGGGAGAGCACGTGTTTGCATTCTCCCATATCCTGGTTACTGACCTATGAACTCGTCTCCCATATCCTGGTTACTGACCTATGAACTCGTCTCCCATATCCTGGTTACTGACCTATGAACTCGTCTCCCATATCCTGGTTACTCACCTATGAACTCGTCTCCCATATCCTGGTTACTGACCTATGAACTCGTCTCCCATATCCTGGTTACTCACCTATGAACTCGTCTCCCATATCCTGGTTACTCACCTATGAACTCGTCTCCCATATCCTGTTACTCACCTATGAACTCGTCTCCCATATCCTGGTTACTATGAACTCGTCTCCCATATCCTGGTTACTGACCTATGAACTCGTCTCCGATGAAATCGTCGTCCAGGACCACGAAGCGGACCATGGCGAGCTCAGGCAGGTTGATCTTAAACTCGAAGCTCTCGTCGAAGATGGGGTTGTCTCCGTTCTGAGTGACGGTCCTGGTGCGACGCTCAGCGCAGTCTGCTGGGATACCGTGGATCTCCACGTAGACGTAGGGGTCAACGATGTCACCTTTGACCCCGGACCCCCGCGGCCGGGGCAGATTCTGACCGCTAATTACCTGGAGGGAGTGATCGTTTGGTGCGTTAACCGACATGTTGACCTTTCGAGGGAGTCAATTCAGTCTAATTCAGTCTAAAATACACATATGGGTTTCTTGAAAAAAAATAACTACTGAAAACATTTGAAATGTGTCAACAAAAAAATAGTTGAAAACATCTAAAACAATTATTGTTTTTGATCAGTGGAGATTCATCCTTTCACCAAAGCACACTGACCTTCACATGAAGCAGCTGAGGGGCGACTCCAGGCACCGTGTCCCGCGTGTCGCCGCTGAAGTACGACACCTCCTGCCGCATGATGGCCGGCCGCAGCACGTAGCCGCAGTTTCCGTTCTGGTGGAACCAGCCCGTGTTCAGGTCCATCGTCAGGCCGGGCGTCTGGTAGTTCACCCCCACGATCTGGCAGCCACACTTCCACAGGTCCTGGGGGTTGAGGTTGCTGGAGTCGATGCGCATGGGGCTGGGGTACACGCGCGACAGAAAGCGCTTGTTGTAGTTGACGAAGTCTCCGGGGCGCTCGGACGCCAGGCGGAGGGCGAGGGTCTCGTTCAGCGAGCAGATCTCCCAGGGCTTCTGCCACTGGAAGGAGCTCTGGAAGTCCTGGAAGCGGACGGACCGGCAGAGTGCCACCAGGTCCGACAGCTCCCTCATCAGCTGGAACTTTTTGGGTGGAGGAGGAGGAGCGGGAGGGGGCGTTGGAGACATCCCGCCACTGCCACTGCTACTCACGCTACCGCCCTTCGGCTCACCTCCTCCCCCACTGCTGTTGGCCCCCTTCACTTTCAGGCACATCTCCGCGCCCTCGTCCTCGTCGCTCACCTCCCCCTCCTCTGGCTCCGCCCCCTCCAGCTTCCGGCCTTTGAGCAGGATCCTCCCCTTCAGAGCGTCGGGGGAGGGCAGGTATCCCTCTGTGGGGGGGTCGGTGTACAGCATCTCTCCCAGGGCCTTGTCCAGATGCTGGAACATCACCCTCTGCTGGGCCATGGAGCAGTGGTTCTCCACGCACACTATCAACGGGTACTCCGACGCCACGAACGCGAAGCGGCCGATCACGTCCACGACGCAGCGGAAGGCCACGGGCGACGTCTGGGTGTGGCCGGTGTAGACGATGGGCTCGTCCTCGGGCCCGTCCCACACGTCCACTTCCACGGAGCGGCAGCCCATCTTCAGGGCGCGGATGTAGCCCGTGACGTCGGCAGGCCCGCGGAACTGGTCCTCGATGAGGTAGGTGTTGTGGGAGGAGTTGACGTAGTAATGAGAGAGGGGCTGGCTCATGTCCTGACACACCCCCCTGTGCTCCCAGTCAAACAGGTGGCACTCCGGGGACGTAAGGTAGCTGGTGAAGCCGTCCAATGAGAGGCAGCCCTGCTGGCGGCCCTCTTCCGACTGCTCGTGGGATTGGATGAGCTCCAGACTGGCATCCTCACTAACCTGGATGACGGTAGAGAGAATAACATTTAGAAAAAGGAGAGAGAGACAGAGAGAGACACAGAGAGAGAGAGAGAGAGAGAGAGAGAGAGAGAGAGAGAGAGAGAGAGAGAGAGAGAGAGAGAGAGTGAAAGAGAGAGAGACAGAGACAGAGAGACACTCACTTGAGCCACCCCTTGCTCGGCCTCCAGGAACGTCATCAGGTCTTTGGTATCCAGGTACTCCTTGTTGCTCGAGAACTGCACCAACAAAAAGTAGATCTCCGGCCTGGTGCACAAATCATGGAAGACCTCGATGAACTCCTGCTTGGTCACCCTCTGCTCCTTCCCCCCGCCTCTCCTGCAGTCTTTCACATCTCTCCCGTCAGAGCCCTCCTTAGTCCCCGTGTCTCCGGCCCGGACCCTCTGGAGCTCTCTGAAGCGATGCTCCACCTTCGTGCTCCTCACCCCCTGGGTTCCCCCTCCGGATGAGCCCCACCGCTAAGCGAACGCTAATCCCCTCCTCCTCCTCGCTCCGCCCCTCGGCCACCATGGCGGACGTGAACATCTGTCCTAGCCAGGCGAGCCGAAGGCTGTCCTGGCTGCTGGCGATCATGTCCAGGGCGTGCTTCCCGTACTGGATCATGTACCTGCACACGTGGACAGAGTGGCATTAGGACGAGACGCCGAGAAGCGAGGCACCCTCGACGTCATCGGACGTCTGACCCCCGATTCTTTCATGTCACTGACGGTTGGGTCGTTCGCTTCCATTTACGTCATACTACTTCGCCAAGTGTGTTGTGACATCACGGAGCCGAGGGGGGACCCGCTGCCTACCTGAGACCGGTGACCCAGACATTGGCCACTTCAGCAGAGTTGGCCACCAGGTCCAGTGACTCGTAGCCCTCGCCGTAGATGATAGAAAAGGCACAGTCTTCAGAGATCTGGTCGTACACGCCGCTGGTGCGAAAGGTCTCCGTGTTGCGCCCCGTCCGCACCTGAAAAGAGAGACAGGCGCCACGTGTTGAGAATCCTGCGCAACCCAGAGCCGGAGGAAACAGGTTATGACTGTTTCCTCATGACTCGACGGAAACCGATGACACACGCTCAAAGACTCTTCGGTTTCCCCTGCGACGACCCGAGTGACACTGACCTCGCGGATGGAGGGGACGGGGATGCAGGCCTTGTCCGACTCCTTCTTGGACGGTTCCCACCGGAGCGCCCGGAGCCCCGCCTCCAGCAGGAAGTAGCGCTGGTAAACCCTGGAGTTGGAGCGCACCTTCCGCAGCTCACTGCCTTCCACCTTCACAGCACGAGAGAAGTTTCATCATCACACAACAACAGAACACTGCATGCACCTACAAGCCAGCTGGATGTAGAGCAGGATTTGGTGAATCACGTGAACGAGACAGGTTTGTGTAGCTCATGATGTTACAGTCGATTGAATAGCTAACCAAGGCACAATTTCTGGAGCTAGACATGCGTAACTGGACTCCAATCTAGACCAACAGTAGCTGAATCAACATATCGATCCATTGATTGAAAATGTGTGTGTTTTTCCGGGGCTGGAAAGGAGGTCAGGACAAGCTATGCCCAGGGCCTGTCTGATCAGACTACCCACCATGGTGCTGATGCAGTCAGCAGCGCTGCTAATCTTCTTCTCTGATAGGCTATGGCTGAAGGACACGGTCTTCTTCCTCTCTTTGCCAGAGCGAGAGCCATCCTAAAGGAGGGACGACAGGGACGGGGGGAGGGGAGGAAGAGGGAGGCATGAAGGATGAAAGAGACAGGGGAAGAATGATTAGAAAATCAACCAGGGAAAACAAGACTGAGACGAGGAGAGAGAGGCGGGGAGACAGATTTATATTCTTGCCATAAAACCCGCACATTTATCTACGACAGTTGTTTTTCTGATATCATGTAAATAGGCTCGAGTCCTTGGCCTTACGCACAGAACTATAAATCAAACCAGGACAAAGACGCCTGAGAGAATGCTAATTCACCTCCACAATGACACCGGCCCCCGGAAAGCTTTATCGGCCCATCAGACAGGGCAGTTAGCGAGGAAAGTCAATATGAGAGTGGATGGGGAACATTGGGTGTGGGGGCGGGGTTATTTAATTACGGCTGTATCAGACTGATAAAAACGTCCTGGGGTGGACGGGTTTGCTAACGCCGCCTGAGAGGTAGAAGTGGAAGACACAGAACTGGGAAGACACACTGTTACGACGTTACGTAATCCAATCACGTTAGCACACATTAGACGGTCCACCGGCACAGCCAGCGAGGACTGATGCTCTTATCCCACAGCCAATGAGGACTGACGCCCTTATCCCACACAGCCAATGAGGACTGATGCCCTTATCCCACAGCCAATGTGAAAGACAAGGTTTTTAAAAACACATGGAGCGCTTAATTTAATTGTGGATAATGTAATCCCGATTTTACATACCTTGAAAATGGCGCGCACGCACACACACACATGTATTTTTCCAGTCTGGATTACAGCCTAGTATACACTGAATCGTTAAGATGGCAAAAGTTATTTGAGACAGTCTGTGACCTCGTCACGACAGTGTGGTAAGTAACATCCGAGCTTCAGAAACTGATGGTGCCTGTCCGTAGCAAGGCGTGTTTGAGCGTGCGGGTTGCAACATCACAACGTGTTATGAAAAAGCTTGTGACATCTCAACCTCCGACATTTAAAAAGAGGCCATGCCAATATTGCGTGAGGTCAACAGGAATAAACACGTTGGTTTAGATGGTATAGAACTCTTGTTTGTAGAGAGAATGCAAGTCACCAGGCCATGTGGCACACGGGTTCTTCTCTCCAGAATATGAATGAACAGCGAGAGAGAGAGAGAGAGAGAGAGAGAGAGGACAAGAGAGAACATCTTTGAGAGGAGAGATGAAAGGGTTTCCCTCCCAGTAGAAGGAGGAGACCCCGAATCACTGATGTTCCTTCAAACATCTCATTAGTATGCGGAAGTGTTGCCACAGAGACGGGAACACGGGAGGGCAGGGGGCGAGCGAGGGTGGGTGGGGTCTCCGAAATATACCCGTTCCCCTGTCATGACACTTGCCTAGAGCAGGGGAAAGGGAGAGGAGGGGGATAGAGAACAGGAAAGATTAAGCACAGTGTGGTGGGGGTGCTTCCGATTGAACACCCCCCTTTCCCCCCCATCCATCCATCCCTGTTGCCTTAGTGCTACTCCATGGGGGGTTAGTTATGAACATGTGACCCTACTAGCTGCCTCTTATGCATCACCTCACACCGAACGAGCTGTTCTTCTCTGGAGAGCAATGAAGGATACACACACAAACATGCACACACACATAGCAAACTAACGGCAAGGGAAATCAATGATGCCCCAATTCCCCGTACACCACATTACGAGTAATGATCCCTTCATGGTCATTCAGCTCGGTGAAAATCGCCACCGCAAATCCCACATGGACGTGCTTCACACAATAGCTGTCATCAATCACCCCTAAAGCACTAACATACATCTGTCTCCATATACCAACACCCATCATGTGATTCAAGTATCACAAAACCCTATGTACTGAATGCTAATGGCTTGGCTTTGTGTTGAGTCATGGTATAGATGAACTTTGTTTCTTTCCAAGGATGAAACTGGAGCTAAAGTATACACGAGGTTCGTGCGAATGTCTAACAGACGAGGCTTGTCTCGACTGGAACAGCACAGCATGTGACCTTTTTCAATAAAAGGGATTCAATTAAAGTGTGTGTTTTAGGGATCTTCATATGCCCGCCTGTATACAAACTCAATTATACAAGCCTATGTAGCTAATGGAGGGGCACAGAAGGTAGACAAAGGTTCCAACACACAGGAGTCCATGTCTGACGTCAATAGAGGCCCTGGACAAATGTCCCTGACAGGCTAATACCTGAACACACACACAGACACACACAGACCGACAAACATACTGTAGATAGAAACACACAGAAAAAACTTTTGGATATTCTCACAATTACTCAAATGTATTTGACAGTATGTAACACAGACAGACCAAGTGTGCTTTCTCTCATAGATAACAACCATAGTGGAGACCTCCCCTCTCCACAGCGAAGCCTTCAAAACAGGAAGCGGCCTGTCTGCTAATAATTGAGAAACATACTTCCTATGGCAGGCATCACAGGAAAAATACTTTTGTTCCCGAACAGTCAAAACAAGGAAGAAAACGATAGCCTTTTATTTTGCACTTTATTAGTTTCTTAAAGTCCTAGATTCCCCTGAAAGATTCGCCTACGGGACATTTTCCTCCCAAAAACAATATCAAAAGCTGCTTCCTTCGCTTCAATAATCAGGGAATGTTTGTGTCTGTATGATGTAACACTGAGCTCAAGAGAGGCCAGCGCAGAGACTAGACCGAGGATTATGCAGGTGGACTACCAGATGTGCAGGGGGAGGAAGAGGGAAAGGGAGGTGGAGAAGGGGACAAACAGCATGGGAGAGGACAGATGGAGAGACAGGGGGTGGACAGATGGAGAGAGGCAAGAGGCAAGAGGAAGTGGGGATTGAAAAGAGGCAGAGCACAGGAAATCAATACTGAAACGACCGAGGCAGACAGAGGTGAGGCGGGGAGGGGTTATGTGATGTGCACACCACCAGACGACGGAAACGACGGGAGGCCTGGCACGTGTGTACACACGCTCTCCGTTCTAGGATGTAAGAACATATGAGTTGGTAAGAGAGGCATGATGTCTTCTGTGCCCCACCCAGTGTGACTCTAATTACAGAACAGTCATGTCAGCAGAACGACCATGTAGGTCGTAAGTGGGTGTCTGCTTTGAAGTGCTGATTAAAATGGAGGAACGGGAGGGGGAGGGGGAGGAAGAGACCGAAGAAAGCGAGAGAGATATAGAAATAGGAGAAGAGAAAGTCAGGCAGGAATGATAGACAGAGGGTGGAAATGCAGTGTGTGTGTGAGAGTGAGAGAGAGAGTGAGTGTGAGTGGGTGAACAGGAAATGGCTGTTACAACCATGAAGACAAACGGGAAACGGTATGTGGTCACATTATCCATCAGACACAATACTATCAAAGCACTGACAGAACAGTCTTCTAAAACCACTGATGAACCAACACAGCACAAACCACTGACCAAGGACCTTCCATTATGTGCTTCTCAAAACTGCTTTCACGTCAGTTACACCGATGAGTTCTCGTAAGGAGTGCGTGAAAAAGGTCACCTTGTCATCTTAGCTTACCGCATTTTCAACTGAAAAACATTAGTGTCCTCTTGCAAAAGGAGGCATGCCACAAACTGAATCCATGCCATGACAAAGGACTACACTGAAGGACAAGTGTCAATGATCAGTTAAAAGGATTCCTGATTATGTTAAGAGTTTAAAAATCAATTTCGTTGCCTTAGTAACTCAAATGTCTTTGTTAAAATTCTCCTTGGCACATCTACCTGAATGAACTCCCATTCTCCATAGCCACAAACATTAGCAAGATCACTGCTGTGTCTCCAGAATGGAGGGTATCTTGTTATGTATGTGTATATTTGTATGCAGTGTGTGAATGCTGTTTCACATTCACCACCAATAAAATATATGATGACAATGGTCTGTAGCTTATGTAGGCCAGAAGGGCCTAAAGGGGGTTGAGGGCAGGCTAGATGTTTCAGCCCAGCCCAACGCTGTGTCACAGCAGCCCCAACTCTCATTTCATAACCTGCATCCAGCTGCCTGCAAGGTCCCCCTGGCTAATACAATCCTTTCGGAAAACACACACAAATAAACCACACCCACCCACTGAAGAAACACTCATACAAGCGGCACCCATATCAAGTATCCTTTACCAAGGTTGGAGGAAACCATCCAGTATACAGTATATTCTCCATTCATTCTCAATCTGCAGAGTGAAACGAAAACAAGCACCAAACCTGTTTTGAATGACGTGCTTTTTAAACAATGCACTGCATTCTTAGTTGATGCAGATTGATATCCTTATCTACATTAAAGTGAACTTCTGACCCAAGGTACTGCTGAGGGTACCAGTGTACACACACATTATGTAAGGAGGGGGGGGGACAGAGTACAGGAGGAGTAAGATCAGAAAAGAAGGAATTAGTGAGAGAATGTACAATTATAATGATTAGACATGCTATTATGCTGATCCTTCTTTCACAGATAAATTGTTCAATCATACACGTACAGCCCACATCATCTGGATTATGGATGCTTGGAATGTCATAGCGCCAGTTTGACTGCATACCAAACACAAATGATCCCTAATGAGGAGATTTTCATGCAGGTTAGCCTTCCGGTGTGGAACTCCACGGGTCCAAGGACGCACCCAAAACATCAAAGCTTACCAATGATGTCCCTGCCATGGACAATTGGTAAATACGCAGGTTATAGAGGCAAAAGTCACTCAAATGTATTTGCACTGTTGCACAGAGCTGCTATTAACGGTGGGTCTTTGAAGCTAGAATTTACTGTTGTGTTCAAGATGGAGCAGCAAAAACCGCTAACTAGAAACCACATCAAACACTGAAGCAGATGTCGGGAACACCCTCACCCGTGTGGCCCTGACACGGAATTCACTCAGCACCTCCTGACATACTAGCATGAGGCTGTCTTGCTTATTTTAAAAAACAACACTGAACTTTCTGTGAAGCATAAGAGGAAACCTGTTCAAGTCTGGTTTTGATCGTCACCTGGTTGCCTGGAAACGAACTGAGCGAGAGAGGTTGGATGTGGACAGTGTGAAGGCGTGAAGGCGGAAAGAGAGTGCAGGAGATGCAGAGAGAGGTGCTGAGACATGAGAGATGGGGCGAAAGGTAGAATTAGACAAGGTGGGTGAAGAAAAAGAGCAGCACAAAGAATACTGGAAAAAAAGACAAATGGAGAACAATAAAAAAGATAAAAAGAATAAAAAGAGAGAAAAATAAAGAGGCAGATGTGTGTGTTATAACAGATTGTGATCTTGCAACATAATAGTCCGGAAATTGGCAAATTGACCAACTTCCTGTGCAACTGAGTAATTTGAACAAATCAGAGTGGCCCAGCCAGTGGCAACAACACATCCAATTTATGTCCCCCAAAAGAGCAACGTTCAGAGGTGTTATGTCTACAGGCATTGGAAGGGTGGGAATAGCTCCCTTTCTAACAACATCACTGGATGTGTGGACGAATGCTCTTTTTCAACATGTCAAACTTTTGAGTTTAGGCTTGTCTGGAGCAGACATCATGCCCTTCTGGGTCTGGGCATAGGTTGTATCTCCTCTGCCCCCTCTCTTAATTCAACTGATTTGTAAAAAGGGAATAAAAGCAATATGGTGGCAAACCAAAACAAATGTGTTTACACTTCTCTTTTTTGCAATCCACTGTTGAGGAATACAGGATGGAAATTCCTTTTCCGACAAACTACATTCAAGTGTCTTACACTTGCAGGAAACGAATCAAAACAATGGTTACATTGTGAAGGTTAGAACAAGGAAACAAAACTACACCTTGATAATACTGCTCCGTCGAGGGATAGGTTTGGTATCTGCATCCACTACACCCATGTTGTCGGACACAGGTGGCCCGTGCCCGGTGTCGTTATGTCCCCTCTTCACGCTGTCCGTCATCCTGCAGTTTCCGTTGGAGACTGATTCTTCTAGGTGCGTCTCCAGATTCACGGCACCATTGCCCGGCGTGGGTTTCTTTTCAGCAACCGGTGGATTCACCGTGCCGTTCTCATCTCCGAATTGAGCCATGTGAAGTCTTCTTATTTAGCCAAGATTCTCTCCGTGACCGGTAAACATCCTAGTTGCTCTGACTGTCTGCTCCCGACCGAACCATTTGCCTATTAATACCGAGGACAATGCTCCAGGAAATGCACAAAATGCGTACAAACTGTGCTTAATCCATCGACATCGAACGTGAACAACTTGTTTCTCACCTGCTGCGCTGTGCTTGATGGTTCTAAAAGAGAAAGTTGAAAGAGATGAGCATTGCGACCTCAGTCAACGACACTTCAAATGCGTAGTGACTAACATTTCCTGATATAGGGAAGTGCCAAACGCTTGTGATCTAGACACACATTTTGATACACACATCGCGCGCGCCTTCAACCATCTGCTTTGGTCTAACCTACTTGAGGCGGATCTCTCTTCCAAGCCTGGCTACTTTTTCCATGTGCAGATTGGCTTCGATTTCTAATGTGGAGCCTCGGTTTAGTTTTGGAGGCGACAATAAGGATGTAGGTTAGCTTCGTATGTGTGTGCAACACATCCATATGCTTTTCCGGGACATTATAGTAAAAACAGTCGATCAACAAAAGCTACGACGCCCATGTATATATTACGATAGATTTACATCATTGGCTGGCCTCTCCAACGATGCACGCTCTTGTCCTTCCGATGCTGATGTGCCTGTAGGTACGTTGCCCACTGCCGTGTCCAAAATCCCCTTTTACAGAGATGCTGATTATCAAGCTATACGTTCACATGAACCCATCAGTTCCACCGGATTCTTAAGAAGGTTATAGCCAAGGTCTAAGCTGTCCTTAGAAAGACATTGAGATTAAAGATGGGGAAAGAGCAACACAGTAAATTGCATAGGGATACAATGGGCATCAATTAGCCTACATTAAATGTCAGACAATATTGCTTTCCTTGAGTTGCCAATGCAATGCAGATATGAGAACAGGCTTACATTTCAGTAAACCATCATCTTAATAACGTGCCTTTTGGAAACAATGGCTGGGTTGATCTTGTTATCAGCAGTGGAGAACATGAAACTTATAGCGGAGAAGCGGTAATGTAGGCCAAATTGATAATTTTCTATATTTTCGTATTCTTTTCTCCCATCTTGTGGTTGTTTGTGGAACTGCTGGATGTCCATACAAATTTACATTAATATTCATTAATCAATTTTTACATTAAATGTATTGTTTCCGTGTAGGAAGCGATGAAGTGTCCTTTTTATTTACCTTTTTTGTTGCTTTTTTACCTGAGTTTAAATTATCTAGGCCTACATTATTCTTAAATAAGTGTGTGTTGGCTTCAGACTGGTTATATTCCTAAATGAAACTATAAATTAAATGTCAGGAGGTGGCTAATCCAAAACTGCCAGGCTGAGTGAGTAATCCGAGTTGAGTATTTTACTTACAGAAAATTTGGATATAACCAAAATACAGGTTATATGCATCCCAGTAATAACTTAAACAGTAGCCTAGGCCTAACGAAACAACGGATGCAGACCAAATCTTTAAAGAAAAAAATGTTTTGGTCATGTTGTTGACCTTGAGTTAAGACCTTGTTAAGCTATTTAACAGTTCTGACCTCGTTATCTGACTGGTTGACAGCCGTTATGTAGCCTATTGACGATTTGGTCAAACTTTTCACAGTTCGATTAGTATGGAAGAAAATCAGTGACTGTTTTGAAATGCATTGAATAGGCTACTTACTATCGAAATTCGAATGAGTTGGTTTTGAATTCACCTCTTTAAAATTTCAATGTAAAAAAATCAGATCGAAAAATTCTGAAGGTTCGAACATTCAGGCTACTAAAATTCGAACGGTAAAATTCTGATTTAAAAAAATGGATCCGAAAAAAATCGTCCCAACTATTATTGGATGGCATCGATTGCTCTCCAGGACCACACTGATTTGAATACATTTCCCATTGACGTAGGCCGCTAACCACTGCACAACCTCATGCCGGGTAATTTGGCGATAAACACACCCTCATAGTTTTTTTTGCTGAAAGACTTCATTCACATCATACAACATGAAACGTATACATCCTAAACATTAAACAAAGTGCCCTTTATGTAGACTACACATTATGATCATAGAGCACTACACTAATTACTCATCTAACCTATTCAAATTCAGAAAGGCATGAACAACTAGCCTACTGATATGGTGGAGACAATATACAATATAATAGTTCGTATAACTGTTAACTAACAAATGTTTTACATATTACAGAAGTTCATAAAAACTCAGATCATTCGGAAAGTAGGCCTAGACCTTTTCCAATTAGGTTGGCTATGCCCAAGCGGACACATCTGGGCGTGGCGCTCAATTTGACATGCTCGTTTGCAACTTGCTGTGTGTGACACTTTAGAAACACAGGCGCCCAAATTGAGAGCATTGTTTGCGCGGCAGTGTATTTAATTTATTCTGTTTTAACAATTTTAGAAATGGTGAGTACAGTCATGAATGCATGTTGCGAATGATCAAACTATCGAACAGTGTGTTTGTTTGGCAGATTTCTCCAAAACAAAAAGGCCAGGTTAGCTCGCTAGGAGTATGTTTTTAGCTAATTAAGTAGCTAACTAGCCTCAAATCGAATACTTTTCTCCCAAACTTGAAAACGTTTTTGACTGTAAATGCGTTACTAGTAGTATCTTAGCCATCCTTTTACTTTTGTAGTAGTAGTACCATGTATTTGAAGTCCAATCTAGGTCGTTCGTCCGTTCAGTGGCTGCTACCAAGCAAATTTGCCCGCTCGACAACCATGCTTTGAATTAGCTGGCTAGCTTCTGCGTAGCTGTAACGCTTGAAATCTTCTTGTACAAGTTAGCTATGGCTTTGGCTCGAGCGCGCCAGAGCTGCCTTTGTGTGGGCTAGCTAAGTTCTACTTGTACCGTAGCTGGTACAGAAGTACAATGTACCGATTTTATATATCTCATCCGTTTTGTTTTGTAGGCAAAGAAAGTAACAAAAGTGCAAAAATCAATGTAAAGTTATTTAGTGTTTTCTTAAATAATTCGTCGATCCTAGAACTAGTTGTTAGCCAGCTTTCTAGAATCCATTTTGTCAGTCGGAATCGTTGCTAGTTTTTTCACAGAGTAGGCCTATTTTGCAGACTTTGTTGGATTGCAACAGGTTATTTACCCAACATTAATCAAACTTTATTTTCAAGGAGATCCAGAAACAACGTAACGGATGCCCGACATCGCCATCCTTGAAGCTATCAAATGGTTACATTTTACCTGAGGGTAAAATGACACCAAACACCCTTTTTGTGGGAGGAATTGACATGAAGGTGAGTGAACAAGTGAAGGTACTCGCTTGGTCTGTTGGGGTTACGAAAATATCTGAAATATCTATGTATTCTCAAATATGTTTATTTTAGGTGGATGAGACAGAAATCCGGGATTTCTTTGCCAGATTTGGTGCCGTCAAGGAAGTGAAAATCATCACTTACCGTGGCGGCATTTGCAAGGGGTGAATTACAAATTATTTTATTAACACTCATTCATTAGCCAAGATGCTTTGGTGTAATAATTTAAATCTTCATCTCTGTCAAGGTATGGATTTGTTTACTTCAATGAAGATGTGGACATCCAGACCATTGTTGACGTAAGGGCTTAAACACATTGTCCTCTATTAGATCACATAAGATGTCACCTAATACCTTCTCATACGTCTTCCATAGCAACAAGTCAGCTTTAAAGGGAGGAAACTGAAGCTGGGCCCAGCCATCATGAAGGAACGGAGCCCTCGTAAGTTCCCTGATTATCTAGGCCAGGGTTCTCCAATCCTGGTCCTCGAGGGCCGCTGTCCTGCATGTTTTAGATGTTTCCCTGCTCCAGCACACCTGATTCAAATGAAGGGGTCGTTATCAAGCTCTGTGGAAGCCGGGTAACGACCATTCATTTGAAACAGGTGTGTTGGAGCAGGGAAACATCTAAAACATGCAGGACAGCGGCCCTCGAGGACCAGGATTGGAGAACCCTGATCTAGGCTGTGATGAAACAAGTGTAACATTTATTTCAAGGGAGCTTAATAATATTGAACCAAAGTATAGGCGCCATTTTATGTTGTGCGTTCTGAGTGTGCAAGTAGACAGGAGCAGTGGCTGGGATCAGTCCCATTGACAAAAGCTAGATGTTTTACTGTGTTATTGTTATCTTACAAGGTTCCATACCGCCTCACCTGATTGGCCCTGCTCCCTGGATGAACCCTTCCCAGTACATCTACTGCACCTGCTGCCCTCCAATGGGAGGGGGTATGGCTCCACTCTCACCTGTTCTTAACAGCGGCAATCCATACATACAGGTAACGTCCTTACTGTGGAAAGTTACAACAATTGTTGTTTTTGTCATTTTAAGATTTGGCTATTTTTTTTCTTTCTTTTTTTTTCTTTCATACCTGCTCATACAGACAGGGAGTCAATGAGGGACTGACCATCTGCTCATGTTGCACAGGGTGCATCATTAGTATTGATGCTTCTCCCTCTCTCTGTCCTCAGGGTTACTCGTATTCCAGCCTTCCAGGAGTCGTGATCCCACAGATCCCCATGAACTACTCACAGGCTGCCTACGCAACTGCCTATGCATGCCAGGTACACGCACACACACAGACTCTCATAATCCATGTGGGCATGTTGAACTCTTGTGCCGACTGACCTTTGACCTCTACCTTCCTTTCCCTGCCCTCAGTACGCCGCCCCTCATTGGGCTGGAGAACAGAGGACACCACTTGTCAACCAGGTGTGTGTTTTGACTGTCTCCCTAAGTGTAAATGTCCGTGAAGATACCTCTGCACATTTATTTATTTTAGGTTGTGGATTAGTTTCCTTCGGTGGACATCTTTGATCTATAGCCACTAGATGGCAGGGCTGAGTGTAGAAACTTTGCTATGAATAAAACAACATTTGTAGGACTCCTTTCGAAGAATTTGGAAATGCCATCCTGCCCAAAACATGAATGGGGGAGGTCAGGTCGCTGAGCGGTTAGGGAGCCGAGCTAGTAATCTGAAGGTTGTCGGTTTGATTCCCCGCCGTGCTAAATTACCTTGTGTCCTTGGGCAAGGCACTTCACCCTACTTGCCTCGGGGGAATGTCCCTGTACTTACTGTAAGTCGCCCTGGATAAGAGCGTCTGCTAAATGTAATGTAAGAATGGAGCCATGTCAAATTTAAGATAATCTAGAAATAATTTTACAGTAGTGATATTTTGTAAGGTGTTTTGTGCATGTCAGCTGCACATCTTGAAAATCTGCCTGTGTTTGTTTCAGCCGGCTCATTATGTGATGTGATACCCCGTTCCCAAACCTTTGTGGACAGTGGAGTCCAGACTGCTGACTCTGCTGTACTCCACAGCCCACTCTCCCTGCCAACTTCGCCAGGTGAGCACTTCTCTCACTTCATCCACATCCTCTTTTTACAAATTTTCTCACCCACTTATTATTTGAAGTAGCATTTGAGTGATGGCAGAGTGTAGTGGACAAAGTGGACAGAGGCTAATGTAGATGCGAGAGTGAAACCAGGATACTTTAACCAAAGGTTTGATTCAGCGCGTGTCCTCTCCTCTCACCCCGAGGTCAGGAGTCTGCCCAGAGGACTCCAAGGGCATCCTGATATTCGCAGAGCTAGAAGCAACTCTGGACTTTAAGTACACGTTTCCAGGATGTCCTCTGGCTGTCCATCCCTCACTTTGAGAAACGTTTTAGCATGCAGACCGCCTGGCAACTTTCACATGCACTCAACAAGCGCACCTGCTCTGACCCGTGATTGGTCGGGACCCCGACCCTGTGTTTGAACTGCTTTTTAAACCACCCCTACCACATGGGGATGGGGGAAGTGAGAGGCGGAGCCTTGACGACAGGGAAATGTGTGGTGACGCCACTTTGGTGATTTTGTTCTCCGTGCCTTTTGATTGTCCCAAACTAAAGAGAAGAGACTTTTTAAAGCTCACTATTTATATTTTATGTTTAATTATTTTAATGTTGGTTTGTTAGTTTTTTTCTTTTTCGGATCCTTTTTGCAATGGTTTTCTGTACATAGATTGTAATACAGCTGAGTCTGCCTTGTGATTAACTCGAGTTAAATGCTCTTCTGATTAAGATAAAACGAGCGCATCTAAAATGGGACTATGGCACGTTGTGACAGTGCGTACGTGTTTATTTCGATTCTTTATTTAATTCACTGGGTGTTCACGCGTGTCACATTTATTACTGTAACTGCCTGAATAAGTTACCTTTGTCACTAACTTTATTTTAAATTTTGCACTAACATCACTGACTTTCTCTTCTAAAGACACATGCCTGTTCAGTTTGGGTTGTTAGTTTTATATCGCATGTAGAATTGGGTGCACTGTTCCGACGTTCTGTAACCCTGTTTTATTGTGACAACGTTTTATAAACAGTTCCGAGTCTAGCAGTATGCTGGAGGAAAATCATTGCATCAATTTCCCCTGTAGGTGTTGATAAACTTTAATTTGCAGTCCAACCAACAGGGTTGTGGGAACTGTTTTAATTTACTCTGAAAATGAAGGACATAACTATAACCACAATTTGTTCCATCACAACTGTTAATCGTTTGAAGTTTAAGAAGTTTACTTGAACCTTTTGTTAACTTTTCATTGAATGCACTTTCTGCACTGTTTTGATTTGTGTGTGCAAAAAAAAAGAGATTTGCAAATGGGATTTATTTATTGTAGAAGTAATTGATTGCACCGATCTTTTCATTTAATGGTGCAACACTTTCCTGCCTTTGATAAAGTGATTGCGGGAACTTTTACAATGACATTTCTCCTTCATTATTGTCCTGTTCATCTATTGTAAATCTAGTCCCTTGATTGCCTTGGCATATCACTTGGTTTTGTTTGTGGGGTTTGCGTTGACCAATGTATGGTTTGATTTGTTGTTTTTTTGGTAAAATAAATAAAGTTTAAGTTGCACAAGTTTATGCATTATATTAAGCTGTTGACCTTTTCTGTGTTAAAGCAGTGTCTGTGCGCAGATCACGTCAGCCATAGAAGACCACGCATCCAGTTTGACTCAAGTTGGGGTATGTCTGTCATGAAACCTGAGGCTTGTTGGTTTGCAGTAGATTAATATTTTGCCATGGTAACAGAAGCATCATCTCTTGGTCACAGGCTGTTATGTTTTTGTAACAGGCGGCTGGTGAGACTGAGCTCAGGGGGGTGTCCAGTGGCCCTAAACTCACACAACTCAGACAGACGCTTGTGAATTATGGATAGGTCTGGATTGTTCCTTATGAAATATACATTTTACAACAGCAAACCTGAACATAGTCTAGTATCCAGGCAACCTCTCTGCCACCACATGTTTTTTTTCCACTCACCACCAGTGACACAGTAGCACACTGAACCCATGTAACCCTAAATCACCCTCAGACACCTGTCTGGAAGCAGCACGTCACATCCACGTGTGTTTTCAAACAATGTAATCGAATGTGTATAATAGTATTTTAACTTAAAATCGTTTGTGGTTGCATGTGTTTTTTTTTACCTTTCTGTATAAAAAAACAGTCATTGATGAAGGATACAGGTTTGGTAAAAAGGAGCTAAGCATCATTTACTCTGGGAGGGAGAAGGAGGGAGGTAGAGTAAAAGTGAAAGCGAGAGAGTGTTTATCACGCGCACCGGGCTGGCGGAGATACAGAAGAGAGTCGTGAGAAAGGGAGGGTCTGTCTTGTTCTCTACCAGGGCAGCATGACAGATGTACAACAGCGCTACCAAGACCCATCAGCCGGTGTGAAATCGCTGAGGACAAGGTGCTGCCAGGCCATATCTGAAGACGTTTTAAAACAGTGTTTGTGCGAAGAGGTCCATTGTACCGGGTGTGAATCTAGCTTATTGGTACATCACATGAGCTCGTGTGTCCGTGCGTCTTGACTTCTCATTCTCAATGGTCCTTCTGAACCGATAGACCTATCAGCGCGTGAAATCTCAAACTATTCGCTCGGTAAGTCACATGCTCTATCCTATTTTACCAATTGTAGACTATCTTTTGAGAGCTGATGAGAAGTGTGGATGTTTCTTCTGTAAGTAATATGGAAATATTAGCCCGATTTTAGAATATCCTGTTATCGTATCTCCAAAGGGCTAAGATAAAGAAACTTTTGGCGTGTTAAACAGCTTGTCTACATTGTTGTCTTGAGGTCTTAGCAGTTTTCGGGTGTTTCAAGCTCAGCAAAAAGTGCGAAGATCTACCAGCACTATCTTGTAGACTAACAGACGTTCGTTGTGGTTGGTTCCAAAAATTGACCTAGACTCTTGCCTGTTGATAGCGGTTGAAGCCCAGATATGCGTGACAGAGTAAATGTGCAAGAGATGGGGAAAGCGGGGGGCGATGGAGAAAAGATGTGCGAGAGTGATTTGATGCGTAAGAGACCTGTCATGTAGCCTATCATTTCCCGTTCACTAAACTGTGAACACGGGCATCTCCACTTGCAAATCTGCTTCCCAACAGAACCTCCTATATCAAGTAAAACTGTGTTCTACAACCAAAGGTATATATGTATTTAGCATTTAATTAAGGGAAATTTATAAATAATCTTGGATTTAGGTTTGACTAGCTATACACAATCTTACATCAATTTGATTGATAATTGGCCATTGGAGGTTATTTTCAATGAAAGTAGGCTAAACGTATAGCTATAGATGGCTATGTAGGCCATTCATCAATCTCAAACAGTTTCTTCTGTTCCCAAAGCAACCACATACGTTACTTTTATTTCTTTGGGGATCACACCTATCTCAAAACATCTTGACACCCTCCCAGCACGCGGGTTGTCTCTCATCCCCACTTGTTCTTTCCCTTTCTCATATCCTTCTATATTTAGTGTGAATTCTCATCCGCGTGCCCATCTCGCGCTCTCCCAGTGCGGCGGATGAATGCAGTTTCTCCGCACGCAGTCGTTCCCCTGAAGAGTGCGGGAGAAGCGGAGCAGTGCCATAGCAGACGGATTATCCTCGCGTGTAATCCGCGCTTGGTTGCGCTGTCATTTCCAAACGCTCTTTTACAAGAGCTTCTCTAATGAGATACCCCCGTTCCATCTCTCTCGTGCACGCTACATCCATCCAGCCTTGGCTCTTTTTAGAAGGTTACATGCTGTCTGTCTGACAGGTCTTTTCAGCATTTGCGTTTGTCAGTAGTAGCATTTACTGTATGAAACAAAGAATTGTGTGGATACTGTATGTTTGTGTTTCAGAAACCCATAACACACACACACACCACAGGTAACCATGTCCTGACTCATAATAACCTACTATAAACTTCATGTTCTTCCTCCCAGGAAGGACAAAGTATTAAATGCGTGCCTCTGGGGCCGAATAGTTGTAGTTTATCTGAGCACTGTGCCAACGGAAGGCAACTTTTACAGGCTTAGTGGAGAATGTGGTAATACTTTATGGGAATAGCATTCTCAGCGGGGGAGCGCTTCTGCTTCTGCTGTCAGAGCTTCAGGAACAGAAGGCATGACTGGGCTACTGTCTGAGAGAGAGAGAGAGAGAGAGAGAGAGAGGGAGAGGGAGAGAGAGAGAGGGAGGGGAGGGAGAGAGGGAGGGGGGGAGAGAGGGGGGGGGAGAGACGGGGGGGAGAGAGAGAGAGAGGGGAGGGAGGGAGGAGAGGGAGAGAGAGAGAGAGAGAGAGAGAGGAGGGGGGGAGAGAGAGAGAGAGAGAGGGGAGAGAGAGAGGAGGGGGGAGAGGGAGAGAGAGGGAGGGGGGAGAGAGAGAGAGAGAGAGGGGGAGAGAGAGAGAGAGGAGGGAGAGAGGGGAGAGAGAGGGGGGGGAGAGAGAGAGGGGGGGAGAGAAGGAGAGAGGAGGATAGAAAGAGGATGTTCTGAGGTAAAAAGTACAAGAGTTTAATTCAAAGAAATCAGGGAGAGTGGATGTGGAAAGAATAGCTAGAGGGCAAACAATATGAACAAATGGGGGAGAGGGAAAGATGAGTGATAAGACCAATGAGGAAGGAGGGGTGGTCGAATGGCCAAGGGAAGAGGAGGTAAGCCAAGTACAGGAAGAAAGAGGAGCCAGAGATATCAAATATGTTCCCTCAAGGATGAGCAAGTTCCCATGGTAATACTGGGATGGATGGGTGGTGGTGGTTTGGTTTGTGGTCTGGGGTTTAACTCCACCCCCACCTCCCTCACCCACACACACTTTCCCCCCCCTTATCCTTTTCTCTCTTCTCTCCATATCTCCTGTATAATCTTTTCTTTCTTTCCTCTCTTCTCCATTCTGTCTCTGTCAGCCGGTCTCAATTGGCTTTCATTATAGAGGAACACTCAACAATGAAAACAGTGATGTCTTCTTCTGAGTGGATTATTCAGAACTGACAGAGTTAGCTGAGGCCATTTAGGACGCTTTTCTTAGGCTGTCTAAGTCCCCGTTGACAAGCATGCAGAGCCTCAAAGCGCTGCACACAGTCACACACACACACAGAGACAGACACACACACTGTTTATGGTATTAGGACAGTCTATTAGGTTCGTTGGTCAAGTTAATGTCCTTGCCCTTGGCCTAACGAGAGTTAGTGTCATTCTCCATGCTCCCTTAACAGATACAGATATATACTTTTTTGCTGTTACACACACACGCAGACGCACACACACAAACACACACTTCGCCATGTTGGCTCCGTGTGTCTCTAACCAGCCGTGGTTGACTGAGATATTAACCGTAACCACAGAGACGGTATGAGGGTAGCCATGCTGTCACATCTGATTAGCCTGACGACGCTCCGCCCCGCCCAGCTAATCAAGAGCGACTGGCTTTCCTCCCATCCTCCTCTTCTCTCTGGTCACCCTCTGTTTCTCTTCTCTCCTTTCTGGTCACCTTTTGTTCTTCCTTTTCTCTCCCCTTGCTCCTCTTCTTCCATCTCTTCCCCTGTCCTCTCTTCTCCTTCCTGTCTCTTCCCTCCTCCTTTCTCCTCTCCTCCCTCTCCTCTCCTCATTTCTCCTCCTTCTCCTCTCCCGCCTCCCCTCCTTTCTCCTCTCCTCCCTCTCCTCTCCTTTACTCCCCTCTGTCAAATCGAATGCTGTTATGGTTGACAGGGCTGGAAATCGGAGTCTCATTCATGCTTTAATTCATTCTGATCAAACATGTCTCTCCCAATCACCCCTATTTGATCACTGAATGCCCGTATCCAAACCGACTTTGTGGGTAATGCTTGACAGATTCATATTGCTGTGTGTGTGTGTGACACATTATTCCCTATTGTTCACGAGATCATACTTCAAGGGTTGGATTTAGTGTTGTAACCTGTGCAACACTGGGATACATGTTAGTGCAATGCTATGTCACATATTGTTTTGTACATTTAGAAACTGAAATGTATAATTTGTACTCTTTGTTTTGTTCTGTTTTCTAATTTGTATCTCCTCCTCATTTCTTTGCAACCTTTCCATATTTCTTTCCATCTCTTGCATTTTTCCTAATCCCCTTCCTCTAAATATTCTTTGCCTTTTTATCACCCCTAATTCTCTCTCTCTCTCTCTCTCTCTCTCTCTCTCTCTCTCTCTCTCTCCCTCTCACTCTGTGTCTTGCCTTTGTCTCTCTTTCTTTTCTCTTACTCCATCTGTCACTCTCTCACTCACTCACTCTCTCTGACTTTGTTCGGCCCTCTCTCTCTCCTTCTCCCTCTCTCTGCCACTGTCTCTCTCTCAGTTGGGGTGATGGGCTGCAGACTGCCTAAGCTGCGGAGGGCGGAGGAGAGGAGTCCTGGCAAGATATACTCCACTCTCCGACGGCCCCAGGTGGAGACCAAAGTGGGCGTGGCCTACACCTACCACTTCCTTGACTTCCTGTTGGGGAAGGAAGGTAGGAGACACCAACGGGCAAAGTCACCAACAACCGGCTTCTGTTGCGTTTGGGGAAGCGTTGTAAAATGTTCAGGGTTTCCGTTTTCCGCTCTGCAGGGAGTTCTTTCTACTCCCTCTTCCTTCTGATAATGAGGCAGTGGAGAGAGAGTACTGTAGCTGAGGTTTCCAAATGTGTTTAGGGAATGTATGTGTGTGTGTGTGTGTGTGTGTGTGTAGTGTATGTGTGTTTTTTTGCGCACCGTTTTTTGGGAATGTTTGATGAGAATCCTCTTGAGTCACGTTGGGTCTAAATATACTAATTCCTCTATTGTGACAGAGCGGCTTGTGAAATGAGAGTGAGAGCGCGCGAGAAAGAAAGAGACGGAGAGAGAGGGGGACGAGAGAGAGCACTGCCAAGCAGCCGCTCTCCTCCTCCTACTATGGAGGCAGGTGCAGGAACTCAATTTACAGACAGTTGACTTGAATTTCCAATATGGCCGTGCGGCAGATGGACCCCCTCACCATAACAGCCAGGGTGGTTGCCATTCTACCTCTGCATCCGCCAAGACTGGTGGTATTGTTATGTTTGGCATGCTGAGGCCCACAGAGCTGGATGAATCTGAGACAGATCTGGCAACCAAACACAGCAGAAGAGGCGATGGTGACCAACTGGACAATGGCACTGGATTAGCAGATAATCGTATTATGGGATAGATAAGAACCTCCGTTGAGCGTCTCGCACGCACACGGGCTTGCTCGCGCCAACTTACTGTTTCACTCACATGCACGCACACACGTTTTCGTATTCTTTAATATTATCTTCCTTACAGACAGACAGACAGACAGACAGACAGACAGACAGACAGATAGACAGACAAGACAGACAGACAGACAGACAGACAGACAGACAGACAGACAGACAGACAGACAGACAGACAGACAGACAGACAGACAGACAGACAGACAGACAGACAGACAGACAGACAGACAGACAGACAGGTGTTCATACATGGGTATGTTTAAGTAAGTATATCAGTATGTGGTATGTGTTCATGGTAGTGTGTGTGTGTGTGTGTGTGTGTGCGTGTGTGTGTGTGTGTGTGCGTGTGCGTGTGTGTGTGCGTGTGCGTGTGCGTGTGTGTGTGCGTGTGTGTGTGTGGTGTGTGTGTGGGATTGTGTGCGTGATAGTGTGTGTGGTGTGTGTGTGTGAGATTGTGTGCGTGAAAGTGTGTGTGTGTGTGGGATTGTGTGCGTGATAGTGTGGTGTGTGTGTGTGTGGGATTGTGTGCGTGATAGTGTGTGTGTGTGTGTGTGTGGGATTGTGTGCGTGATAGTGTGTGTGTGTGTGTGTGTGTGTGTGTGGGATTGTGTGCGTGATAGTGTGCGTATCCCTGAGGGATTATGTGATTGTTTGTGCAGATTGAGAGAGCAGTAGGCTTAGCAATAGGATTGATTTAGCACATACACTGTTTGCCTATCAATGTTCTTATATATGTGTGTATGTGTGAGAGAGTTGCCCAGAGAGAGATCAAGAGAACGACAGTCACAGACAGTGTCAGTAATGTGGAGAGGAATCACTGGCTTCACTGGTGACATTCAGGAGAACCCATGGTCAAATTCATGGTTTAATTGAATTTGGTTTCCATTAATAATATTTAATTTAATATCCTTATGTGATTAGATGACTCACACACTAATGACAAATATATACCCTTGCTGGCTCCTATATGTAGAAACAGTACACAGCTGGATTGTATTATAGTTGTTTATGATTTAAACTTTGTACATGCAGAGACACAGGTCATGCGGTTCATTAATATGAATTGATAGAGTGGAGATGCAGACAGACACAAACTGATGAAGACATCAAAAAAGAACTAGGAATAGACGGTTTGAGTTGACGGGAGTTCGTCGCAATCTATAATGCTAATCATGTCAGCTTCAAGCCGTCTCTAAAGAAATTCATCTTCTCTTCTCTCTCTGTGCGACATACTAATATGAACTGATTCCGAGGTATATTGATGTGTATATGCGAGGGGTTTGAAATATCCACCTCTCACCTTGGGAGAGTTGTCAGCAGCAATACTTCTGTGTTAGCAGGGCATGGTTGCCTTGACACATAATCTCCCTATCTGTTGAAACAGAGCCGGGGTTGCCTTGAAATAAATCCCCCTTTTGGAGTGCTGTTATATTGCCTTGACATCTCAGAAATCCTCCTGGAAGAATCAAATGTATGTGAGTGCAGGTGGGACGTTATTACGATAACATCGTCCTCCCTGTGTGAGGTAGATAAAGATGGAGTGAGGAGACAAATGTCTGTAGAAAGAAAGAGCCGACAAAGAAAACAATCTATAAACAGACGCAGTGTATAGAAAGAGAGAGAGAGACAGACACAGTGTTATAGAAAGAGAGAGAGAGAGACATACACAGTGTATAGAAAGAGAGAGAGAGAGACACAGTGTATAGAAAGAGAGAGAGAGGGAGAGACAGACACAGTGTATGGAAAGAGAGAGAGAGAGCTATAAACAGACACACTGTATAGAAAGAGAGAGAGAGAGAGAGAGAGAGGAACCAAAGGGAGGTAGGTGAGAAGGAGAAAGGCTGTGGTTGGGAGGTGTGAGAAAAAGAGAGAAAGACAAGAGAACAAGGAGAGGAGAGGAGAGGAGAGGAGAGGAGAGGAGAGGGGAGGGGAGGGGAGAGGAGGGGGAGGGGAGGGGAGGGGAGGAGGAGGGGAGGGGAGGGGAGGGGAGGGGAGAGGAGAGGAGAGGAGAGGAGAGGAGAGGAGAGGAGAGGAGAGGAGGGAGAGGAGAGGAGAGGAGAGGAGAGGAGAGGAGAGGAGAGGAGAGGAGAGGAGAGGAGAGGAGAGGGGAGGGGAGGGAGGGGAGGGGAGAGGAGAGGAGGGAAGGGAGGGGAGGGGAGAGGAGGGGAGGGGAGAGGAGAGGAGAGGAGAGGGAGGGGAGGGGAGGGGAGGGGAGGGGAGGGGAGGGGAGGGAGGGGAGAGGAGGGAGGGAGGGGAGGGAGGGGGAGAGGAGAGGAGAGGAGAGGAGAGGAGAGGAGAGGAGAGGAGAGGAGAGGAGAGGAGAGGAGGAGGGAGAGGAGAGGAGAGGAGAGGAGAGGAGAGGAGAGGAGAGGAGAGGAGAGGAGAGGAGAGGAGAGGAGAGGAGAGGAGAGGAGAGGAGAGGAGAGGAGAGGAAAAAAAAAGTCAGGTGTGAACACTGTGACTAAAGCTCCTCTCTCGAAGTGTCACATCCTGGCCCTGGAGTTAGCTGATGACTTTCGACATCCTGGAGAGAGAGATGCACTCATCTCATTACAGGTTACACACCTCAAACTCGGATGTGGTGTGTGTGTGTGTGTGTGTGTGTGCACCACTGTATTGGAGCAGCCATATGATTGTATGCTCGTCTTCATTTTCCCACATGCCACTCCATTTTCTGTGCGTAAGCGTGCGTGCGTGTTTTTGCCAAGGCATATGATCTATTCAGCTGACACAAACATGATGTATTTATCGTTCAGCATACGCAATGTATTTACCTAGCCATCCGAACACATGATGTATTCCACCAGGAGAGTGTGTGGTGTATCCATCCATCAGAGTGTGTGATGTTTAGCCGCTGGTAGAATATTTCTTAGTGAAAGGTTGGATGGACTGGTGGTCTTCTCTGACTGGGTAGATAGATAGATAGATAGATACTTTATTAATCCCATGGGGGGAAATCAGGATTGATATACAGTTCTAAGAGGAAGCTTTTCTCTGTCTGAAAGGTTTTCAGACTGTGCTCCCTCTTCAATGAAACAAAACATCTGCTAAATGTGTGTCTTGGACTGAGTCAGTGAGGTTTATAGGGTTCAGGTTATGTCGGTTCCTTCAGACACGCTACACCCTTAGCCAGGCCAATTAGATGAAGGTTGAGCAAGAGCCTGATTGGTGTTCAGGTGGAGGTATGTTTGCTTCCATGTGATCTCACCGTCTCTCAAGTCGAGGTGGACCTAGGTGTGGATGTAGGACACACGACAACCCGTCTCCAAAAAACCTTCACAGTCGAAATTGTGTTTTACCCACAGGCTTCATTCTTTGGCAGTGGGGAGCTCTGAAACCTAACAAGTTTATTATTTCATAGTCTCTTTTTGGCACACATTCCTACTAAACTCTGCTAGTCATTAAAAGCCTATTTGAATAAATGTGAACTTGCAGCAAGCAGGGGATAAGCTTCGGGGTGGGAGTGAGTCAGTAATAATCCTCATCACCTAGCTTTTTATTATACACACACACACACACCCACACACACACACACACAGCCATGGATGCACACAGGCACAAAGTACTTACAGACATACACACACACACACAAACACACACTATCCAGCCCACTCTGTCTGACAGACTGTCAGCGGTCAGGGTTCAGGAGCATAAGGAGTTTATGGATGTGATTCAAGACCTCCGGAAAGTTCTAAACTGCTGGCGTACAGCCCAGTCTTCATCCAGCTAAAGCATTTGGACCAAAAGGAAATGGCTAAGCTGTGATGAACAGCTGAACAGTCATCATCTCTCCATCCTTCCATCCCTCTATCCATTCCCTCCATTCCCTCCATCCCTCCATTCTTCCATCCGTCTATTAATGCCCCAGTAACAGACAATAACGGCATGTGGTAAAATTCCAGAGCGATCTCTGCCCGGGGCTGTTCCCATGCTAGACCAGAATGATGGACCTCTTAAACGCGCCGCTGTAAACATATAAATAAAGTGACTCCGCCGCTCTTCCATCCCAACCTCCCCTACAGGGGTGAATTAGCCTAATATGTTGAACATGTCTTGTTGGTGAATGCACTACGAGTGCTAGGCTAATGACTCCTAATGAGTGTTTACAATGACATGGTAGCACTGTGTTTTCCACTTCCAGCTGCTGTATTAAGTGCCTGTAGATCATGGTCTAGGATCATGGAGTGTGTGCAAGATCTTGAGGAGCTCTTGAGGTTCGGAAGAGTCTCCATGACAAGTTTGTCTCTTCATCCGAGAGCTTCGTCTTGCTGAGTGAATGGAGATAGTGTATGTGTTAAATGGGGTGTTTAGTGTATGTGAAAATGTAAATGTGTGTGTGTAGGTGTGTGTGTGTGTGTGTGTGCGTGTTAGTAAGGGTGCGAACAGGCCAGATGATGATCTGGGAAGCAGATTGAGAATTAGATGGGGAACGCATCTTTCTTTCTCTCTCTCTCTCTCTCTCTTTCTCTCTCTCTCCTCTCTCTTTCTCTCTCTCTCTCTCTCTTTCTCTGTCTCGGTTAATTTATTCAGGTTATTTTCTCTTCTTCACACCAATGCAAATGAGATGAAATGGGAAATAGGAAAGACTGACAGAGACAAGCATGCTCTCTCTCTCTTTCTCTTTCTTTCTCTCTCCTTATCTCGTCTATATCACACACACACACACACACACACTGTCCCGACCCCTACACGACACACAGCAGTGTTTGTATGCTCACTCGCCCACATCCAGGAAAAAAGCACACTAATACCTTAATGCTGTTTCCATTTGGGTGCCACTGTATGACACACAAAACCTGCATATTCCCGGAGAAATTACCATGACAATTAGCTATCGTGTGATATGAGCTTTCACCCCTTTTATTAAATGGGGTTTTCTCCATTAGATCTCAAATGAGAAATGGTCTCCTTGCTAGTATTAGCTACAGTAGCTGTCACTGTTCGAGGGGTTAATAGAATGAACATGACAATCTTGTTGTGCTCACCCATTATGGAGAGAGGAGCTCTTTATGTCGCTCCCTGTCTCCTTGTGTAATGCACACACACACACACACACACACACACACACACACAC
Organism: Mallotus villosus; assembly: GCA_903064625.1. NCBI lineage: Eukaryota > Metazoa > Chordata > Actinopteri > Osmeriformes > Salangidae > Mallotus > Mallotus villosus. The sequence continues at coordinate 77,551 of CAEFZP010005135.1, forward strand.
ACACATGCACTATTCTTTTGTATACCACACTGCCTCAGGGAGAGAAGATGTGTACTTTCGTGGGTGTGCGTGCAGTATGCCTGTTTGTGTATCCGTGGAGTGTGGTTGTGTGTGTGTGTCTGTGTGTGTTCGTGGAGTGTGGTTGTGTGTCGTGTGCGTGCTAAACAAAAGCCAGACAGAGTGTTTGGCTGTGGTTTGGGGCTATGAGTTACGGTTTAATCAGCAGCAAATTTAGTGCAAAGACTCCATGTGGCATTATTCAATTTGAATGATAATATGTAAACATGCCGTCTCTTCGGTTTAGCCAACCCATCTTCTCTCGATTCAGTTCTCATACAGCGTTTCGAACAACACCCCCACCAACATACAGATTCCCCTGCACCTTTCTCCACGAGAAGCCTTTTGGTGATGTCACTCCTCTTTAACCCTGTTTTGTACCCCCTTCCCCCCCAGAGGTGCCCGTGTCCTCGGTGCTGTGTCTGTCGTCTGTGCGAGAGCTGCCGGTGCAGGTTCGGGAGCTGTACGCTCAGGGCTTCATCCTGGTGGCACTCCACCCCTTTGTCCACCCCTGTGGCCCGCGCCACTCTCGAATCCAACGACAGCTCCACAGAGCTGTGCTCATCAGGGAGACACACAGGTACGAGACAGAACACGACTACAGGAGGGAGTTAGCTGATGTGTGGTCACTTTGCGATGTGGCTTGTAAATACAGACTGCTCCTTGACCTGCGAAATACTATGCACTTCTGATATTGTGCTGTACCTTCAATATGCACTATTTGTACGTCACTTTGCATAAAAGCATCTGCTAAATTGATACAATTTACTGTAATGTACAGTACCACTACCACTACTATACATACACATACACACATTACACAACATTACACACACACACATGACACACAACACTACACAAACGCTTCTCAATGATGTCCTGTTTACCTAAATCCTAGGGCATATTATTCTTATTGTTCCATGCTTTGCTACGCTTGAATTGGTCAGTGTACTGGTTATGGCTCCATTTTGGACTGAGTAGAAAAACTCATATTTGAGGCCCTGCTGGTCTATTCTTGAGGGGAATTGTGTTGTTATCCACCAAGCGGTAGAGGGGCTTATCTCTTCTCCACCATGGTTGGTTCAGAGAGAGTCTTCTTTAGTATCTCGTTACTGTAGAAAGGACACACATAAAAACATATGTTCACACATCGACAAAAAATAGTACGGATTTACACTCACGTGACGCACAGCATCACACGCGCATATTCTCGCACACACTCGCACTCGCACTGTGGGCTGCTCCTTTGATGCCCATCATGCCAAGTGGTCCTGCTGCTTCCTGGCACCTGTCACCGTAGCGACGGCTGATTGCATCATCAGCACTCGCCCGAGGGGGAAGAGCACGCCGAGTGAAGGAAGCGATCCCTCCATCCCTTCCTCACGCCGGCCCTCTTTCTTTTGTGCTCTTCTCTCTCCCCTCCCTCCTTTTATCTCTCATCACCCTCCCCTCTAGGCCTCAGATCTCCTTCTCTCCCTCTCAACTTTCATCTCTCTCTGTCGTAGCCATTGTCCTCTCCATCCTCCTGTTCTCCCTCACAACCTTTTATCTCTCCATCATCCCCAGCCCCCTCTTTCATCAAAAACATTCAACCATGTCGAGTTTGACTGATCCCTCGTCTGTTACTGGCAGTGGTTTCCATTTGAGTATCACTAAGGCATGGCCCACTACAATGGTTTAATGTGAATCCAGATATGATGACCGTTTAATTTACGCACTGCTCCTTTATTTCACACAAGCGTATACGAGGAGATGTGAAGTTTAAACAATTGTGTTTGTGATTGTCGCCTTGTTTGCGTTCTTCTCTCATTGGTCAGTCTCTCACCCAGCCAGGAGAGGAGTCAGCTGACCTGGTCCGAGCGTCGCTTGGAAACGGAGGTGTGTGTGACGGGTCTCCAAGACCCCGACCCGGAAGTGATCCAGAACTACGTGAAGAAGGTTACCTCCTCACACACACACACACACACACACACAAACTCAATAAACATTTCAGCTCTAGCTACCTGCATACATAGAACTAGAGAGAATCTAAAGAGAATACAACACAATTTAGTTCCCTCTACAATGACACAGGTCATCCTTGACGTCGTCATCCAATCAACTGCAGACATAGCTCTCACCTCTCTCTTCTATGAATTCCCCCTAATCCCAGCCAGCCAGTATGAAGCCAGCAGACAAAAGAGGAACATGATTGGATGGAAATGCACAAGGCTGAGTATAATGTGATATGGCCCGGCAGTGTGACATGAATAGCCAATCAGATAGCTGCCAAAGAGCCGTTGATAAGAGCCCAGCGTAGCTGTGTGAAAGGACAGAGTGAAGGGGCACTATCTGACTAGAGAGGTGGCCAGCGCCTGCCCGCGTCTGCCTCCCCTGAATGTGTCAAACCCCCCCCGAGCGTTTCATCCTCCACATGGGGGTGAAACCCCCATCGAAAAGGAAAAGATTGTTTTTGTGCGTGCGTGTGGCGTGTGGCTTGCTGGAGTGTCATTGGCAGACGTTAATAGGGAAAGATGTGTCTCATTATTGTTCTGTGGTAGTTAGCGTTCTGATTTGGGTGTGACAAGCCCATCTAAAACTGTCAGCTTAAATATCAACTGACAATTAACCAGGGAAGCGCTGTGGGAGGGAGGTATACTCAGGCATGCACACACACACACACACACACACACACACACACACACACAGACACACACACAAACACAAACACGCACACTCACACTGAATAATGAGGGTCCTTTTGTTATTTGAATATTTGATCTTCCAATGATTAGTTTGGCTGTTATTTCGCGGGGTATCGAGCCAGTGTTCTCCGGGTTTTGTTTGTGTGTAAATGAGGCTTTGTGTGTGTGTGTCTGTGTGGCTCTGTGTGTGTGGCTCTGTGTGTGTGTCTATGTGGCTGTGTGTGTGGCTCTGTGTGTGTGGATGTGGCTGTGTGTGTGTGTCTATGTGGCTTTGTGTGTGTGTGTCTATGTGGCTCTGTGTGTGTGTCTATGTGGCTCTGTGTGTGTGTCTATGTGGCTGTGTGTAATTGACATTGACTGCCAGTGATGTGTGTATATGTGTTTTGAGCTAATCTTGAGAGCTTTTATATTATTATTTTCACAAATGTGAGATTTTATTCAGTGCTGGACAATAACAGTGTGTGTGTGTGTGTGTGTTTCATGTTCAGGTCCAGGATGTGTCGGAGCAGGGTGTGCTGTTTGTGGGGTTCCTCCAGCAGCCTGGAGGAGGGCCGTGTTTCCAGGGAACACGGGGACTCTGGGGATCTGTCCTCCCTCCACTCCAGCCCCTCCCCCATCCACAGGCACCCCACCAGTACAGGCGCCAGCCCCACAGAACACAACGAACCCCAACAGAACCTCTCAGAGCCCCGCTCTCTGGACCACAACCACGTCGAACAGAAGCCCCCCTGACCACGACACCTTAGACTCCAACCCCGGTTCCTTTGCTCGGGTTCCATTAGAACACAGCCCAGAAGAACTGACGGGCAGAGAATCTAATCACGGTTCCGTCAAGGCATTAAAGAACCTTTCAAACTATTGCCTAAAGGAACTAGACGGATCAACAGACGTTTGTCAAGAACACAGCCACGCAGAGCTGGAACCAAAGGTCCAGAATCACAGACCGGCCCATAGTACCGACAACTCCAACACAAGAGAACCCTCTGAAAATCTGCAGGGCGACCATACAACAGAAATCCCATACCTGGAAAAAACAAACGACGACAGGAAAACAGAATGTCTGGCTGGGACAGGACCAGACTACCACCCAGTAGTGGCAGAGTCAACAGAGAGGCTTGTGGGACCAGATCAGGACCCAGACATGCAGAGGCAGGGCTCAGAGAGCCGGGGCTCAGAGAGCCAGAGTCCGAGGCCAGACGAGCAGAACAGAAAAGCAGGGAGAACGTCTCAAGGCCTCCAGGAAGATGACAGTGTCGGCTCCCCAGAACCAGAACAGGACCAGGAGAACAGAACCCCGGGTCTGAAACACCACCCCATCAGCCAGGCTCTGAGGGGAGCGCTCGCCATGGAGACGGAGGTATTTATCAAATCCCATAATTCGGCGTTATCGTTTTTAATACTTATTGAGGAGAAAGATTTGACTGAACTTCTTGAACAAATCGTTCTCTATCGTTCTTGGTTCTCTATTGAAATGCTCTTGCGTTTGACCCGGATGTAAATGTTTAGACTGTAATGCAGGACTCATCCTGGTCGCCAGCCACCTGGAGGAACTGCAGAGGAGCAGCAGGGTGATGACCCGCAACAACAACAACCACATCCGGGTCAGGAGTTCGGAAAGAGAGAAGAAGACGTCACCGCCTGCACAGACGAGTAAGCCTCCAGTCTTCTACTGCTCATATAAGAACTGGAGAATATGACATGATATATGACATGTGTGTTTTTGCGGGGGTGTGTGTTCATCTGCGCTTGTCCATATGTTCGTTCTCGTGGAAGGAATGCAGCTGTTTGCTCTTTACAACCATGTGGGCGAGCTGTGCAGTTCGCTGAGGTTCTACTCGCTTCGAGTTCCCCTGCGAGTCCAGAGAGAGGCGGGGCAGGTGACGGCGGTCGACGCCCACTGGCTTGATCACATGACTCAGCATTTCATCAGCGGAGCTCGCCTTATCGACGGCTTTTTTCACTTCGGAGACGGCGATGGTACGTGTAACTTCACGAAGTTGGTAAAGGTGTTCAACATGGCTTTTGTCATCCATGGAAAATTTAAACCAACATGCATAGTCAAGAAGGAAAATTCTTGATCAATTGTGAGAGAAATGTTCACTCTATTTTCCTCTTATTTCCTCTCTCTCTCTATCTCTCTCTCTCTCTCTCTCTCTCCTCTCCCTCTCTCTCCTCCGTCCCTCCTCCAGAAAATGGGGGTCTCGTCCGTGGACAGTGTGTTCATCTTCCAGACCTCCTCAGAAGAGACCTCCCCCATCTCCTACGACGCCATTGTGGTCGAGCAGTGGACTATCGTTGACGTGAGTCGGCGTGTGCGTGTGTTTGTGTGCACACGCATGTTATATGTGTACATACGTGTGACGGTGTGTGTGTGTGATGCCATATCTCTGTCTTGTCCAGGGCGTGGTCGTTAGGACAGACTACATCCCCTTGCTCCAGTCCCTGGCTCCCTTTGGGTGGAGGCTAATGTGTGTGCTGCCCACCCCCATCATCAGGACTAACAGGTAGAGTCCTGAAGCGGTGTTAAGCCTCTACATCACACAACAGTCGATACCTTAGAATACACGAGTCCTATCAAACCTGTCATTGTGTCAGCCACTATGTTGTTTCTCCTCAGCGACGGGAGTTTGTCCACCAAACAAATCCTCTTTCTACAGAGACCCACTCTGCAACGCAAAAGAAAAGACTTCAAGGTGCTTTTTAGTTCTGTTTCCTCCGCATTTCTGTCACTCATTACACCGCTTTAGTCTTCAGGCTACGTGGTGCTGTGTCACAGGTGGTGTCATGAAAAAGTCATGCTTCTAAATATAGGCAGACGCAGCAAATGCAGGTAAAAACAGGAGGCGAGTTCTAATTATGATCTAAACGTTCTTTTTCTTGTTTTTGTCCTACTTCCAACTGTCCAGGAAAGACGTCAGCGCGATATACTTTGTAGTGTTGTGGCAGGTGCCTGGAGAGAAAGAGAGATGTGTAGAGAACAAGAGCAAGGAAGGGGAAGGGAAAGAAACCCGGCTTAAATTTGTCTCTTATATTCTAGAAACTGAACCTCAGGGGTCGGAACAAGGCGAAGAAAAGTAGAGCCAGAGAAACGCACGAGAAGAAAGAGGAGAGGGAGAACGCGTCCCCGGAGATGGAGAGAGGAATGGAGAGAGTAGGGGAGAACAGGAAAGAGGAGGAGGAAGAATGGGAGACACGGAAGAACCGCCAAAACAGAAAGGAAGAGAAAGGAGAGTGCCCTCAGAGAGACGATGGGAAGGAGAAAGAGGTCGACTCCAAGAAGGACATGTCACTCAAAATTGAGGGTGGGGCGACTGACACATATCGGGAAGAGAAGACAGAGGTTGTCAGAATCCCATTGGCCAAGCAGAAGTCGGTGAGATGGACAGACGAACATAAAAGAGAAGAGTTTGGAGATAAGGAGGGCATGAGAGCAGAGGTGACGATGAGCCGGCAGCTGTGCGAGAGAGCTCTGTTCTCTGGACTGTGTTGACTTACTGGACTCCAAACGGTGAACATGAACCAAACCGATGTGAGAAAACAAAGGCTTTTCGATAATTCTAGCATTCTATGGAATGTCTGCTATACAGCAGACATTCCATAGAATGCTGTTTATCCAAAAGCCTTTGTTTTCTTTGAGTAGACACGCAGATATAAAACTCTTGCGAACGACGCGACTTTTGAATCGCCTTGCAAACGTATAATAGCTTGCTTTAATCAACGTACATGAGACTGTAAACTCATCACTTCTTGAACTGCATTGCGTCCATGTGCTTTAGCGTATAGGCCTTGTGAACGGGGGTCACCCGTGTGTGTATTCAGGTTTTCCATTTTGAGCCAGAAAAAAAGCTTTTTATGCCTTTTATGTTATCTGGATCATTCTGGAACACACAAGCAGTATCTATTGTACAGCTGTCTGTAAAGGGGCCTGGGCTTAGCTCCCACGGGGAAAACCAACATAACATAGGAAATGTATTTTGTACTTACATTGAACCCAAGGAACATGCTTGAGGTGTTGGTGCTCATTGTATGTGTGAACTGGAATCAGTTGTATAAATGTACCTGGATAACGTGTGTACTGCGTGAGTGATGTGGTTAAGATACGTAGACAAGCAGAAGAAATAAAAACGAAAATGACTTAGAGAATATGAATGACTTTTTGTGTTCATAATACTGGTAGAGGCACACCAAAACAACCCAATGTTAAATCTCTCCATGACAACCCCCGCTGAGCAACGGGAAAGGGACGGTTGTGACAACCTCATAAGATGCACAACGATGCCATCCAATCAGAGACCACCTAGTGGTTCCATTACAGTGCACCATGGGAAACTCCCTCTGCCCCAGTTTGACATCCCATTTCAACATGTGTGTGTGTGTGTGTCTGTGAGTGTGTGTGTGGTGTGTGTGCGCACCTGTGTATGATTTCAGGAGGATCTGGGTGTTAGGGCAGCCATGTAAGAGTGGGTATTTGTATGTGTAAATGAGGGGAGGAGAGATGAAGAGACGATATTCTGGCAGCCTATGGGAGGTGAGATTCTCATTCACGGGTGTGAAGTTTCCAAACAAACGGGAGGAACATTTTAAAAGAACTCACCCAACAAACATTTTCCTTAAAATCTTTACCAACAAAAAATAAATATCTTATAATATCTCAAATTACTATACATGAATGTACAATATTTAATTGAATTACCCTTTTATACTATATTCACTAAATTACCCATTGCAGAGGAGAGTACACATGTTATTACACCACGTTTGTAATATCATATTGTCCTCAACAAGGCCCTGATATTCACAGTCGAGTAATATATACCACCTGAGCCAGGTGTATGTTAGAAGCACTTTTGTTGGTTTGTTGTGGTCCAGCCAAGTCAGTTACCCGTTTAGTTCAGAGGTCAAACTGTGGAGAGACCCCCCCCCCAGGCACTGAGCTAGAAAGGTGGATGAGGTTTTCATCATTGCATACAGCACAGAATACTGCCTAGTTTACATTATTATAAATAATGATTGTTAATATCGCTCCACCCCATGATCGTACCAGGACCAGATACTTCCAGTAGGTTAGAGAGAGGCTTGTGTTGAGAAGGTCCTCCAGCCCCCCCTCATCGTAACCCAGGGCAGTAATGTGTTGAGGTTTAGGGGATTAGGCACGGCCAGGTTCTGGTTCTACCACCACTTCTCAAACAGAATCCTGTTGCTGGGCAACCCCATCTCCAGCAGGGTCTGAGAGATGCTCTCGATCATGGGTGGGGGACCGCACAGGAAACACAGTGTCTTCTGGAGGTCCACATGCTGACGCAGTTCCTCCTCTGAGATACGCCCACCTGATACGCAATACAACAAATATAACATATATAATATAAACAAAATAAGTGACATGTTACCAAGTTATTTTCAAACTAAATGTTTCTTTCTACTTGTGGTGGTAGTTTGGTGGTACTCACGTTGCATGTAGGCCTGCAGTTTTTGGTCGACCTGGTCTGTCTGCTGGGTGATGTGGAAGTTAGAGGAGATCTTCTCAGGGAAACTCCTGACACACGTCCACGATGGTGTTCTGAACACAGTGCAGAAAGGAGAAGGCATGAGATATACTGTTCATCTCATACACAAATGCCCAAATTGGATTCTCTCCAAAATACACAGACAGACAAACACACACACACACACACACACACCTTGAAGAGCAGCTCTTGTGTGGTCTTGGCACTGTAGCAGAGGTGGGTGGAGCCTATCTGGTATCCCCTACCAGGATGTGGGAGGTTGAGTCGCAGCAGGTCAGCGGCATGCAGCAGGATGGAGTATAAAGGGTTAATGCCCACGCCACCTGCCACCAGCAGCAAGTCAACGCAGGGGTCAGAGGGCAAGGGGTCAAAGTAGAAGTCCCCACCCACCCTCATGGCCACGCGGGAGTCCACCGTACACTGAGAGAGACAAGGAGAGAGGGAGAGAGACGGGAGGAGAGAAGAGAGGGAGGAGAGAAGAGAGGGAGAGAGACGGGAGGAGAGAGAGAAGAGTGGTAGATAGGAAAGGGTTGAAAGAAATACCCAAAAATAATAAGAGAAAATATTGTACTGAATAACTTAGAATGTATATCTCCAATCTACACTGTACCCACGGCAGCTAAAAAAGCCTTGTAAACAACATCAGTTTAGCTTCTGAATAAACTAACCCCAAGAGACATAACAAAGAAGTGAGAAAGTTACACGCACATTCAAATCCACACATTCACACACTGTTTGACGGGAGAGATTGCAGAACTGGTAGGGGGTTCTTTTGAAGACACCCAAGGCAAAATCTTCCTAACACACATATGCAAGCGCGCGCACTATGTTATCGCAGTGCCCACACCATTACAACGCGTTAGCGCTGAGAAGGAGAGTTATCAAACAAAAGGCTCATCAAACGATCCCAGAGCTCAGAGACTCTAACCACTTAAATGTCTCCTCTCACTGATTAGACAACTCTGTGTCCACAGTCACATACAGATTACTTCTCTGCAGCCACAACAGCTTTTCATAAGGCTCGAGGTCATCTGATCTGACACACACACCAATCACAGACAAAGAAACAGACACAAAGAGACAGACTAGCACACAGACCAGCATATACAAGGAGAGGCTGGTGAACGCCCACCGTTTCTCTCTCTCACACCAACATTAACACAGCGCGGACACGCAGATAAACCCACTCACCTGCGTGTGGATCCAGTGTGCCGGAGGGTGTTTGGCGTACTTGACGGCGAGCTCAATGACCCCCTCCCTCCGTAGCAAGCCTGGGCTGGAACAGATGGAGAACCCCCCCCACCTTCTCCATCCCGGGGATAAAGAAGTCCACCCTGCACAAGACCACAGTCCATCACAACCAGGCCAGAAACACAGGAACACAGGCCAGAAACACAGGAACCTTCCGTACACCAGCAAACCAGCTGTATATAAGAACACACGACTCTATACAAGCTATACTATACTGTCAGGCTAGTCAGTTATAGCGTGTTGACGGTGAGGTAAATATTCCACAGTTCATGGAAATTATTTTGATTTCATACCTAAATATCTGCTGTTAAGCTAGCACACGACAGAGAAAAGGGAGCTTTTTTTTGGTGAGCCGCATCATTTGACATGCATAATGTTTGAGGGAGAATACTTCATTGTTATGCTTGATACAGAAGTACAGCGTACAGCCCTCTGAGGCATAATGGCTTATATTTAGCAGTGGCAGACACCTGCATACAGACAGTGTTGTGCATCTCTCTCTCTCTCTCTCTCTCTCTCTCTCTCTCTCTCTCTCTCGCTCTCTCTCACACAAACACCTTATCTTCCTCCTCTCCCACCTACCTACCAGAGTAACCTCCCATCTTCATCTCCCTGTCCGTACCAACAGCCATATCGCTAGCACAGTCCGGAGGTGTATGAACTCATACATTTCCATCTATTTACATTCATAATGAGATGCCGAGGGGCAACTCACTGTTTCTACGAAACTCAAACGCCCACCTACAGTATGGCGCTGGTACAGTGTGCTGAGAGGAGCACTCACTGCACTATACATCCCATCATAAGCACTGATGCATTCACACATTTGTGTTTTTCCACCCCAGATGTAAACCTGAGTCCGAAACTAATAGGAAAATACCTGGGGTGCATTCGATTTCAACAGATTTCAACAGCTCGAACCAGGTTGACTTCATAGGCTGGTGTTTCATACCTGTGTCCCTGAAAATCAAATCAAGCGCCCCTCAGGTGGTGTACCAGATTATATCGTTCTCACCTGAATCTGAGTGTCACCTTCGACCTAAAAGCTTCTATTGAATTCATTGATTGTGTTTGTACGCCGACTATGAATCAATATCTGTAATGTGTCATTTATTTACCTGTAAGCTATCCGGTAAGTTGATTGAGAACTCAAGTCTCTTATAAGAACAATAACAACCTATGTGTTGTTAAGAGAGAGGAGCAATGAGGAAACCACTGAAACAACTTCAGGACTACACTGCCCTCTTCTGTGGGCACCAGGCATTACATTGTTTATGAAAGAATTGTGTAAGAGGTTACATATTACAGCATGTCGTTCTGGTTCTGTAACCTCCAATGTTCCGGTAACTTCCATTCCAATGTTCCATAAAACACTCTTGCTTACTCACCATTGTCCTGCTTTGAAGCTAAAGTCTGGGGGCACCGCTAGTCTCAGTCGTTTAACCGTGTCCGACTCGTTCACGATGCCACACACTTGAGCAGTATACAGTGTCTGGAGAAAGACACACACACACACACAAGGCTGACAGTCTATTATCACGGGGGGTATACAAGACAAGCAACACTGCCCAAGAATGACTTTTTAATAGACAGGAGATTTTGTAGTACTATCTAAAGCTTTAACCACTCACATTTTGTCTGTAATTGCTGGCTGTTCTCTCTATATGATCTGTTTCCCTTCTGGAAGCCATTTTTCTAAGAAAAACAAACAACATATAGGAAATTAAATTACACACAACTCCAACACACTTTATATTTTAACTTTGATAAGAGACTTACCATTCTGCGTAAACAATGCACACAGCAACTGGACTTTTACCTTTTTGTCAGTTAGGTCCAAACTTTAGGTATATCAGGCAAGTAGTTTGGTACAGCTAACTACTTACTGTCAATGAGTTAATGATCAGCAGACGTGTCAAATGGATAGTCGTTACTCTCTTAGCAGTACCCAGACAATGACCCTAGGTGGTCGCGTACCGCTTGGCATATTCTAGATCTACTCACCTTGTGATAAGGCAGGGGCACAATACCCGGGTCCGGTGCACGCTACCTGACGCTGCAGGCAATATGAAGCTTCGAGCAGCTGTTTTTAATATACAAGGGACGCTCATTTCAGAGGTTAAACTGACAAGTTGTCACTTCAGGGAGAAACCGGCTTCAAAACAGCTTCACTTGAACTGAGAGAGAGATACTGAGATGATTAGCCAGAATAGCACTGGCTAATTTATTAGCGACAGCTAATTCTAACACGCTAGGTGGTACCGGATTGACTTATTCATAATGTATGTATCTTCTAGGATATAATGGTCAAACAATACTCATATCAAATACGTTCTCACGTTTAGAAGATCCTAAAATTCATTCGATTTTTCTTCACTGCACGTTAACCTGACAACCTTCCTAAAATCTGACCCGGAAGTGGTTGACACTGACATCAAGACTGCCTGCAAATCCTCCCAGTTGCGCAGAATGCGAGAATGCACACATTGTGCTGTTGCGCAATTTGTACGTTACGTTGTGCTATTTGATACAGTAAGTAAAATGGATACTTTGAAAATTATATTGCGTTTTATTCTGAGTGAATACTTTTGAATGAGTAATCCTTAAAACAGGATACAAATGTATTAGAATAGCCCATATAAACTACAGGTGATGAGAAATGATAACAAAAACAACTTATATTACTGCATGTCACAAGAGCCACACCATTTATTTATCACATTTAGCTTGACTACATTTCATAATATTGGTCCTATTAACTTCTAGGTTTGACTAGAAATGTATCCAACAGTTTTCTAAAGCCACTAGAATCCCTATTCGAGGCTCAGGCAGCTTTTGGGGCTACCAGTTGTTCAAAGTGCCATTGTTGTCGTGGGTGATGGGCGCATGGGCGAAGAAACAGGCCCTTCTCGCCAAGGGTGCCCTGTGAAACCCCTCCCTCCTTCACTGCCTCCAGACAGAGCTGTGTGGGCAGGTGAACCACCTGACCACTCAGCTGGGGAACAGAGACACATCCAACATTAGCACAAGCCTTAAATACTTTAAACAAATGACCTGTACATCCTTATTAAAATGCCTCGATATTATCATAGATGTTGGATCTTTACAAGTAACAAACTCCTGACAGGTGTATACACAGGTATACCATTGTTGACAGGTATATATTGTACATCGAAATCAAAACGGGCCTTCTACTGACCTTGATCATCTTCCACTGTGGTTTGATAGACAGCTTGTGGGCGGGGCATGGGGTGAGGACCACCCACTGTCTCAGGGTGTTGAAACACAGAGCCCCCTGCAGGTCCCCAACGTACCTCACCCACAGGGTTGAGCTCGCAGTGCTGGGGGGGGAGGGGGGGGGAGGCAAACACTCCACACATTCATCCTCTGTTTTCCATTCGTGTTCACTTTTAGGAAATTCATGTTTAGTTTCAACTTTGGTCAAGAAATCTGCATTTCTATGACTATTTACAGTCAGTTATATTACAGTAAACGTGACATGTTATGAAAAACCTGGTAATGGTCATTATTCAGTGTTACTATGGAGAACATACTGTTAATTCCCTGTTTGAAGCTACAAACTGAGATGCTTTTATTTTGAATTTTAACAGAAGAAAAAGCTGCTCTATGATTTGTAGCTAACTTTGAAAACAAAGGTGTGTTCAATATGTCTGGTGTTTAATTGTTCAATTGTCGATTGTTGTCTTGATTACCTGGTTGCCATTGCCACTGCAAGGTGCTATTCCCATAGCGCCACCTTGTGGACCCTGCCTTAAAGGGTAATCTGCACAATAGCCAGTACCCACATTGTACAGCTAAAAACACATGGACATGTGTTTAGAGAAACCACATGTGCGCCACACTCAACACAGAATTCAAGTGTGTTGATGACAAGGTGCACAATGAACATGCTGTGAATATGAGTGTGTGTATGTTGGGGTCTCACCTCTCCTGAAAGTCCAGGTCTATCCTGGGGTACGTATAGCTCTGGGAAGACATTACTCAGGAACCAGTGGAAGTTCTGACAGCCCAGTCTCTTCTTCAGTCTCACACGCTCTGTGATGTTAGGGCTCTCAGACTGTAAACAATAGAGAAAAAATGACACAGAAACACAAAGTATTCACACACACACTCATGCTTACACACACATCTACATGATGCATTTACCAGATGCTTTTATCCAAAGCGACTTCCAAGAGAGAGTTTTACAAAATCACACACACATTCACACACAGAAATGGGGACAAAATTGCACAAACACACGTCAACTCACACGCACCTGCCTGATGAAGTGTGCCAGAGTGTCTCTCTTGTAGTAGATCTTCCTGTACGCGTCCATCCAGGTGTCAGCGATGCGGACCTTGTTCCTCTGGAGGATGTCCTGGTCGGGGAAGGGGTAGGGCAGGTGATGACGCTCCAGGTGGGCCACACGGGAACACGGAACCACCTCAATGGACCCCCCACATGACCACACCTGCAGGCAGTGTCAACACACACACACACTTGTATTCTACACACTTCTGTACATGTTCATAAAGGTTATCCTTCCATCCCAGTATTCTTTCTTGTCAAGCCTTGGCATTCTTCATCAACTTTCCACAGCAATATTCCATTCAAATATCAGAGGAAAATTCCATTTAAAAAGGCCCCCCCAAAAATGATCACAGAGAATAACAACTCAGAGACACATCGTTCTGTGGGCCGGTAACAGCATTAGCCTTGGGGGACTTGAAAGGAAAATATGACATGAAAACTGCATATTATTTGTTTGAGAAGGCTCGGCTCCAGAATGAATCAGATTTCAGGCATTTGGTTTCCACAAGGGGGCATTTTGTATATTTGTATTATGGCTGTTATGGAAACGTATCGCTAAAATAATGCACAGCATTCCTTGGAGTCGACCCTGCAAGCAGAAGCTAATGCAACATTCTTTTACCCTTATTGACAGTTCAATTTGTTCTGCCCCCCACAGCAGCATGCCCGGGTCATAGCCTTCCACACTCTGGAAAAAGTGTCTGTCAATGGTCAGGACTCCGCCCCCCAGCACTGGACTCCTATCAAAGAGAGTAGACAGGGGAAAACAAAGCCAGTCTAGGTCAAATGGGGCTGCATCTCAATAGAGCCAAGTCGTTTCCTTTCCTCAGTAGGAATGTTTAACTACTTGACAGGCTGGATAGGTGACTCCTCGGCTGAGTCCTGCTGTCCTCGTTCTGGTTTTCTGTTGTGCTCCCAGTGAAAGTCCAGTTTCCAGTCAAACACTCCCCTCACTGGCCACTGGGTGGCGTTGTATTCAAAGGTCTGCCAGTTTATTACATCCATGATTGGGGATACAACTCGAGTCCTATATTCAAGGAAAGACAATGATGTTTCTTCACTCATTTTGAGGGTTCATTCATCAACTTGAATAAACTTATTCATTTACGCAGACATACATACACATATAGTGCTGGAGGTAAGAAATATTCTGGTTGGTAGAGAAAGACTGTGTGGAAGTGTTTGTGTGTGCTTGTGTGTGTGTGTGAGAGAGAGAGAGAGAGAGAGAGAGAGAGAGAGAGACAGAGAGTAAAAAGAGACATATGTATACCTGTCTTCTGCCAGTCTCTCCAACAGTGGCTCCAGCCAGCCTCTGTGACACTCACAGTGGGAGTCCATGAAGACCAGCACCTCCCCCAAAGCCCTAGCGGCACCTAAAGTTCGGCATCCCGCCACACCGAGGCGCCTCATGCTACGAATCAGACGTACCCTTTCCAGGTGGGACACATACTCACTGAGCACGCTCTTCAGGTAACCTGGCAACCACACAGAGGACAAAAGAGAGAGAAAATTGAGAAACTAAAGCAAGAGTAATGGTAAAGAGACTGGACTTTTCCATTCTTACCTTGTTGACTAAAGTCATCCACCAACAGGACCTCGCGCAGGTGTTTCTTCGACGCAGTGTCAAGCACGCTGTGCACAGTGCGCAAGAGCGTGGACCAAGCCTCGTCATGGAAACAGATGACCACGCTCGCAGTGGGTAGAGCATCACTGTAGCGCTCAGTAAGACACCTGTCATTTGAATTGGGATGTAGTAAGGGAAAACTTATATACGAGCCTTAAATACAAATATTTGGCATTTTCACATGTGCATCCAGGGCATTGCGCAGGGCACTTACGCGGGGTTGCGCATCTCTGGCAGATGGCGGTGCAATGGGATGCGCTCGCTAAGCACCTCATTGAAGCCGTATTTCTGCAGAGCGGACCGTTCCATTTCTTTCTCGAGACTCCCGAACTTTATCTCCACTGGTTTCTCCATGTCCCCAGGCGATGGTAATACAGTGCCCGGAGAATCTTTCTTCGAGCCCGGAAGAACCACCCTGTAACTTTCTTTCCTCGGTAATAAAACCGGGTTTTCTCTTTGGGTTGACAATACCATAAGAAGCTGGTCTTCTTGTAGAGTGTTGAGAGGGGAGAGACCAAAAATATGTTGCTGTCCTGCCCGGTCCCGGGAGTCCACAATTACCTCCAAATCCGGTGGACCTACCGATAGACTTTGCATGGGACGGCGGGGCGACTTTAACGTTTTTTGAATGTCCTCTTGAAATACGAGGTCAGTGAGTCCCAGGGCAGCAAGTGCAAGGGCAAGAAGCAACAACCAGAGACATAACATCTGCCGACGGCTAGGTCTGCTCCAAATACTCATACTGAGTCCGACTGTCTAGGATTTCAGTGATTTATTAGTTGATTCTCTTGCCCATGTTGCACTTCGTATCAGACGAACATTCGACAGTCGAGATATTCAGAATTCTACACCTCAGGTTTTTCGCATAGCTACACCTTTGAGCATCAGGAGATCGACGCCGCTCACTGCGTGCAGGTCAAAGTTCTACATTTCTTCTGACTCTTCTTGGAGAGAGGTATACTCTTTCATGCACGTCTCCTTTTGCGTCCCCGTGGTCCTAACGCTATCGGTTTAACATCTTAACACCTGCAGACCGGTGAGACGACCTATTTACTTCGTTGTCGACTGTTATTAAATTTCCAGTGCCCACACACTTTTTAGTTTGTTGTGACATAGCCTGCAACAATATGGTTTAAATGAAAGAAAGTAAGACAATGCTTAAAATGTATCATAACAAAAAGCATGTTTGATTTACGTTCTCCAGTTTAAGTGTTTATGCTATACTCCTCATTAGCTCTGGACATCTCCCCGGTGCGTAACATCAAAGATGTTTTACCCTGAGCCAGCTGGCGAAGGTCCTCGTGGTCCCATGACTGGCTGTTTGCGCTATGCAGCCCCGCCGGGCGTCGGCTGCAGGCACGATCTCTCCGGTTTCTACATTGGTTTTTGGCAGCCTTCGCGGCTGTTTTTGCTCTCTCTCTCTCTCAGGGCAGGTCGCTTGGGTCCACACACTGCTTCTGGCATGGCCTCCTTTTCAACTCACTTGACTTCTATCGAAGACACTCGAAATATAGGCTATATTATCTTGCCTTCAGAGAGATACTTTGGGATAAAATAGGTCAAAGTGAATTATCTTATACTTGGCTCACTTGGCTCTGCTTCAGTGTGTTTTGACTGGTTTGTTACCTATTGTAAACTTGTATTGATCTTCTGTCTGGCAGCGTTGACAGAGTTGGCTTCCAGCTCCAGTCAATTGGCGGAGCTTGCAGACCAGGTCCCCTGTGTTTGTGGCGGCTGCGGTGTCTGTAATTACCTTGTGTGAGTGGGTGGAAGGGTCCTTGTGTCCCCTTCAAAAGGGTCCCCTCAGGATGACAGGGCAAAGCCATCAGTCTCAAAGCAGCCTCTGTAATGAGGGAGTCCACAGAGGTTTGATGTTCCACCTGAGGAAGCGACACCTGGAGAAAGAGAGAGAACAACATGGGGAAAAAGAGAGAGAGAGAGAGAGAGAGAGAGAGAGAGAGAGAGAGAGAGAGAGAGAGAAGAGCGAGAGAGAGAGAGAGAGAGAGAGAGAGAGAGAGACGAGAGAAAGGGACAAGGCGATGAGAGAGAGAGCGAGAGAGAGAGAGAGGGGCGTGGGGGAGATGTAGAGAGAGAGAGAGCTGTCGATGAGTGAGAGGGTGAAGACATCGCACAAAAACACTCAAAACTCAGAAAAGAGACAGGAAACGACAGGGATGAACAAGTGCAGCCAGACAGATATCAAAACAGAGTATTGCGTATGAGATTGTTAAGGGAGGGGTGAAGGCAAAGAGACCTGTTCTCCAACCTTAAATCCTGAGGCAGCCGTACAGAACATAATCTTTTCCGTCCTCAGAGAGAACACTTTCACACGTTCCACTGTCCTGCCAAAACAGACACAGTGAAATGTTCCACTGCCAGAGGTCCAAACCGCCCTCCAAACACACCAGTCAAATGGACCAAATAAACTCAGACCAAATGGAGTTCAACAGACCTGCACACACACACACACACACACACCCTACCTCCTACGTTCCAGCATTCCATTCCTTCTCGTAATCAGCACTCTAAGTGAAAAGAGATCACAAGTAGTGGCTTGCATGCATCTATTTCTCAACATACATGCAGACACACAATTAAACTATGGGCGCGTGAGGGTGGAACACAAATCAAAAGCTTCTTCCTGGTGAGTCAAGCTCAAGAGACCCTGACATGGCCAGACAACCCCCTATGACATCACCTCCTCTATAGTTAATCATAGTGTTGGATATCTCAACATGCGTGCGAGTTTTGAACATGTGTTCCTGGTTTCTGAGTTATACGACTTGTTAAAAGTACTGGAGAGACCCCTGGGCTCTACATCTGACCAGAGACGTCTGCAGCTCAGAGAGGGTGTGCGGAGTGGTGCTGCTCTCTGCTGGACACTTGGCTGTACTGCATATTGCCGCTCCACACCAAGTGTACTGACAAGCGAACAGCTGTATGTTATTAGTTTCCATATCAGTGTTTTGTCTTTAATGTGGATGCTTTTGCCCAATGGAATTTTAGATAAGTCAGTAAATATATATATTAATTGAATAGAAAAATATAGATATAGACAGAAATGTATGTTCTGCATGACATGTCTAAAGATCACCCTTATACCAGAGGATAGGAAGGTTATTGATTAGATTGTATGGGGGAGGAGTTTTGGAAAATGACTTAATTGGATGCTAATTAAGACTACACTACCACGTGAGGGCTGTACTCAAGACTTTAGGCATGCCCATTTTAGGACTAATTTTACTGTACGATTGTGCTGCTGTTTTATTCAGTTGTTATGTTATTCCGATGTATTTATAGAGAAATCTAAATAAAGCGTGCCACTTAAACGTAGGCCTATGTGTTTTTATGAGCTAAATGGTGAGAAAAAATGGGTCAGAACTAATATTACAAAAATGAATATAAACCTCAATTAGGAACTATTTAAACAATTAAATACAGTAATAATAGACATCTCACGATTTAAGTGTACATTGCATGCATACAACCTTTGCCATCTCAGCTTTCCTGCAATTTCTGGCAACTGATAAATAAACACGAAATATGGACAACGTTTGGTGGCTGTTTCTTAAGTAAAATCTTTGCCTGAAGATGAACAAGGGGAGAACGTTTGGGAACTTCGTAAGTTCACAGGAAGCTCGAGCAGCTCTGTCCAGGAGGAACCTAATGAGGGATGAGATGCAGCTCGTTACAAACATCACATGTCAGAGCGCGCAGTCCCGCTATTGAATTATGAATCTTGGGGCACGCGGGAGAAGAACAAGTTGGAGAGAAAAGGTGCTGGGCGCATTGAAGCAGTTCTTGGTGGGGTCTGCGTAAAGGGACACTGTTTTTTGGTGGGCTGTGGAGTGGATATACGAGTAACGACTTTTTATTTGGGGTAGAAATGGGAGGTATGCACTATATTTTTGTGCTGGTATGCACGTTTTTCGTTTCACAAGGCGATGGACGCAAAAGTAAGTTATTTTTGGTATTGTACTTTTGGTTGGAAGTTAATCTACACTGTGATGAACAAGATATGCTAAATGAAGATGGCGCATAGGCCGACGGTAATAAAACGACTGAGGGATGAAATTATAATTGTAGCATAATTTAGTCCTTAAATAGACAATACATAAAAAGCTACAAACTATTTTATCTTATTTTATATTTCTCTGTTTTAACATTTACTGGCTGACATTTTTTATGTCGACAGCAGTGTGTTTAAGTATGAAGTCAAGGGATTTTCTGGGGTATTTGCTGAAATTGTTCATTTAAGAAGAAAATGTTTTAAGAGAATGCTGTTAGTGTTCAGTGTCCGCGCGCTTGTCCTGCCTGTCATAGTCTCATGAGCCTAATTATCGCGCGTTCACGGGGCAAATCTGTCTTGTGCCCAGGACACCCATAGTCACTGTATAAATTCACAACTCATAAATTCATAAGAAATACAGTCTAAGCAGCCCACTTCGTTACACTTTTCCTTTATAGCCTTCAATAACTCATAATTCAGTGGAGTAAATTAGTCGATTGTAGTTTAATTATACATTTTATAAAAAGGATCCTTAGATAGGCTACAGAGATATATCCAACATGTATGGCTTTGTTTTCTTCATAAAACGGTCTATTATTAAATAGCCTACAGACTTCTCACAAACCCTATTCAACACTAATTAAAAACAGCATATTCCTAATAGCGTTATACATTTGTCTATATCTTTATTTACACAGAATTTGTCCGTCACTGCCATAACCCAAAACAAAGGCTATCCCCTTTTAATTTGACATACTATTTGAATCTCTTTCTTTGTCAGCATACAGGGACATGTTCGATCATAAGCACTCGGTGTCAAAGTTCCCTCCGATTCCGGGGTGGGACCCAGACACCAACCCCTGGGATGATTACCTCTACCCGCCTTTCGGTCCCAAGGAATTAGCGCACGGAAAAGGTAAAACACTGAATGTCCACATACGCAAAAATTGCCCATTGTAGGCTTGACATGACCAAGAGTTTTTTTCCTCCACAATGCATGACAACCTGATCGACGGTTGTTATTTTTTTCCAGGTAAACCAGTCAAAGTCCGTCTCACCAGCGACAGCCCAGCAATAAACGGCTCGTGTATCTCCTTCACCGCTAAGCTGGAGTATCCCAAGTGCCAGAAGGAGGATGCCAACGGGTACCTCGTGTGGGACGCACACTGTGAAGACGGTATGGAGGCCTCAGGTGCTTCCCAATGACCACAGCATTAAACACGGAAATGACATCACAGATTAGGCAAAACACAAAACATTTGCTCCCATAGTATAACTTGTGCCAGAAATGACGATTTTTATTATTTACTAAAGATTGAGATTCAGATTTAGACCAAGAATAAAATGTTGTGTGGGATGCAATCAACAGCCTACTTATAATAGAGAGGTTAGGCAACCTCTTAAATATTATTGCTAAATATTTTACCTGTGTGTTTTAACTGACTTTGACCTGTTCCATCTCTTCTGTTAGCTAATGGTCAAGTGCGTTCTGGCTTTGTGTACAACTGGACCTCCTGGCTGGATGATTATGGTTTTGGGAAGTGCACCGACCTAAAGAAATGTAACGTGTTCCCTGATGGCAAACCCTTCCCCCAGAGCAACGACTGGAGACAGAAGGGTTATGTTTACGTGTGGCACACTATGGGTAAGTGAGGACACACAGACACTCTTTCTTTCAAGCACACACACAACCGTGCACAGAAACCTTTCTCACACAAATCCTCGTCCCCTCCATCCCTCCCAGGCCAGTACTTAGAGACTTGCGATGGCTCCTCCTCCAGCCTGACCCTCAACACCACCAACATCACTATGGGGGCTGGGATGATGGAGGTGATGGTGTACAGGAAACGAGAGCGTAGAAAGTACAGCCCCCTCTCCACCGACAACACAGTCTTCTTTGTGTCAGGTGAGCTTGCACATGTCCCTCTTCATCACAACCCATCACAGACTCAAACACATCCTCTCACACGCCACACACACTGAGTTTACCTGTGATTGGCCACACTGAGTTTAACTGTGATTGGTCACAATGAGTTTACCTGTGATGGCACACTGAGTTTACCTGTGATTGGCCACACTGAGTCCAGCTGTGAATGGCCACACTGAGTTTGCCTGTGATTGGCCACACTGAGCTTACCTGTGATTGGCCACACTGAGTTTACCTGTGATTGGCCACTACAGATAAGATCCCTCTGGCAGTCAACATATCCCAGAAGGCCGCTGCCAACCTCTCCGAGAGTGTGTTTGTGCGTGGTGAGGAAGTGGTGTTCAACGTCCAGGTTCACGACCCCAGCGAGTATCTCAAGACCGCGGCCGCCGTCGACTACATCTGGGACTTCAAGGACGGAAACCAGCTGGTGACCCATAGCAACGTGGCCACGCACGCCTACAGCACGCTGGGCGACGTCAACGTGAAGCTCACGGTCGAGGCGGCCTTTCGCATCGAATGCCCTCAAGCCACGCCCACGCCGATGAGCGTCACTTCCCCCCAAACTACAGGTAGGCACACGCCGGAGCCCTCATCCACCAACGCACACTGTAGACCCGTGCTTCATTTGCTCTCTCGTTCTCTCTCCCTCCTCATCAGCGGCTCAGACTCCTCCCCCTGGAACTCATGCCATCACCAGCAGGATGGAGACTACTCATGGTGAGGAAAATCCCAACCACATGGTCAAGTGTTTGTTTGCTGTGACTGTTTTAATCTGTTTCCTACTTCCTGTCTCAGTGCCAGTCACCACAGCCAGGCCCCTCCCCACGACCCTGTCCGGTGCTGTGACAACAGGAGTCCCCACCACGGAGCCCCTCCCCCCTACTGTGGCCGAGGTGACCCCGGGGTTCAACCCCACACCCATGGCCCTGCTTAGACACACACACCTGGCAGCAGCCAGCGAGTGTTTCCGCTATCTCCATGGAACCTTCCAGAGTGACATCACCATCATTGGTGGGTGAAGCGGACAATACACAGGCACTCTCATTCTTGTCACACAGCCAATCAAACTAAATGTTCATTTGTATAGCCCTTTTACTTCCCACAGAGGGCTTCACATACACACATAGAACTCGACCTAAACCAACCTACACATGCTTTGTACTTGACAGAACCCAAGCAAACAGTCCAAAACCAGCCAGCCAATCGTATTGTGGATGTATCTGCCGCCAAGGTGACGAACACTGACATCAGCTTCCTGGTAAAGTGTTTGGGCAGGTGAGAAAGGTGGAGTTTCCCTGAGTGCTATAGCAGGGCTTCTGGGAGTTGTAAGTTTCTGATGTTTAGGTTACAAGCAACAACATACATTCAAGTACAGCTACTGACCTGGTTGAGCTGGTTCACATTGAACTCTTCCTGCCCAGCACCCCTACCTCGGCCTGCACCATCGTGTCCGACCCCACCTGTCGCCAGGTGCGAAACATCGTGTGCGATGACGTGCCCCCGTCGTCGGGCTGCGAGGTGCGCCTGAGGAGGACCTTCATGGAGCCAGGCACCTACTGCGTCAACATCACCCTGGAGGACGCCACCAGCCTGGCCCTCGCCACCACCGTCGTCACCATCGGCAACCCCGACACCCCCGGTCAGTCATATGGTCGACATGTGGAAATGTTGTCCTCCTGCATTGGAGGAAATGTTGGATGAGTGGATGGGAGTCTTATATACGTGACTTCTCAGGAAGTCACCAGATCCTTCATATTGTCTATTTTCTCTCCCCCCCCCCACCCTTTCAACCTTCTAAATTCTCGTTCCATCTCCATCGTTGTCATGGTTCCCTGCAGCACCTAAGAGTCCCCGGGCAGCGGAGGTGGTCCTCTCCTCCAGTGCCTTCCTAGTGGCCATCTTTGCCTTCATCGGCTTCGTGGTCTACAAGTAAGTTCACTTTCTTTTCATGTCCAAAATCACCTCATCTACGCGTGTCCTGTTCTTTCTTATCCCTCACCATTAATGCGACCTTACACTAAACTTCCTCCTGCTGTCTTGTCGTATAAAACATGGCCTCCCTTCTCCCTCCCAGGCGCTACAAGGTCTACAGGCCCGTAAGGAGGTCTCTGGTGGAGGACGCCAGTGGCTTTGTTGGGGGCGGAGGTCGCATGGGCAAGCTGAGGGACACACTCTTCCCTTCAAACGAGGAGAGTCGTCACCTGTTGACGGAGAGGCGCCCTGTGTAGGATCTGCTGATACAAATCAGGGCTTGTTTTCCTACAAGTCTACGTGTGAAGCACACGTAAATAATGAAGCAACCTTGTGTCTAGAACAGAGTGAGAAATGTTTGCTTCAGTTCACTTCCACACAGAAATATAAAGTACTAATACCTCTTATTTTGGGTTTTGAAAGCAAGCACGTTTGAGTATATTCCAAATGGAAGAAATAGAGGGTTCTGTGTGAGTTAAAGGTCGTTTGCAGATTCTTTTGAGGGGTGAGACAGATCCTATTCCATTTCATCTCCTGCACACCTTCACTTTGTCCACTTGACAAGGTTGCTGCAATGTAGTTACACTGAGGTCTTCATGCTGTGCTTTATGATCTACAAGATGATTTACCAGTATTAAAACATATATAATCAATTTAAGATCTGAGATTAAGTGTGGAGAAGTTATTCAACATCTGTCCATTAAATTAACTGTACACTATCTTGAAATGTAATAATTTTTTACCCTTTTCATCCATGTATTAAACTGGCGATTGCCGTATATATATATATTAACTTAGAATCTGACCAGACCTCAAATATTCTAAGATTGTGAACTAACCATTAAACTTCTACGTGACAAATGTGATTCTTAGTTTCTACTGTGGCATGTCAACATATGGATATTATAATCCAAACCACCATGTCAAATTCACGAGGCTACCATACACTGCATGGCAAACCTTTTGCCAACTCAACCTGACGTGAAGACCAGTCTCACTTGTGATCAGATGCCTTATAAAGTACAACCCCTAATATAAAAATTGAATATTAAAACATGTACCGATACAAAAGAAGCAACCTGTAAAAAACATCCTCAGATTTAAGAACACTTAAACATCCCAATTTGGTAAATATAACGTCAGGGAAAAAAGGAACCAGAGTAGATAGGAGCCAATTTCTGTTTTTTTATTTATTCAGAGGCAATTTGACCAGTGGAGCTGTGTGAGTGAGAAGGGGCAGGGAGGTGAGGGGGCACAAGCATGGTCGCAATTATGGGGTGGGGAGGTGGGTGACTGCAGACAAAGCCCAAACCGCACCACTCGTCTGTAAATCCTCCCAAACCAAGTCCCTCATCCGTCCCACACCAACATGATTTTCCATATTACACAGCCAAGAATGCTAACACAACAAATTGCAATCGAAATCAGCAGGTGAATGTAGCATCAGTGAAGACATTATAGGAAAGAAAAAGACTGGACTTGCGCATCTCTTTTTTTCTTCTTTGAAACCAGAAACAAAAAGGCAGGCCCTTTTTATAAACAGTATATATATATTTTTTTAATACTTTTTATCCATTGAATCCAAAAGCAAACAGGTGATTTGACCTTTAAGAAAAAACCAAGCAAGAAAAGTTTAATACATGGAAGCCACACCACCAAAAAAAAAGAATGGAAGCAGAAAGAAAAGCAACATGTGAGTTGTTCTATCAAACTAGAGAAGTATATATATATATAAACGCAGGCAAATTGAAATTTCTGATTCAATTTTCTCAATTATTCTTTCAAATTCTAAAGAGTACATGATTTTTTTAAATTTTTATTAATATCTGGGAAAGCTGGGGTGAAGAGGTTGGAAGGCAAGAAGGAACCCTATTAATCTAACAAATAGAAGTATGCCTCTAATTCAAATACGTGTCTAAAGAGGTAGTTCAACAAAACGGAGCGTGAGGGGAGGAGAATGTGTCACTTGTGCCCCTCAGATAAAGCGCAATGTCAGAAAGGGGGAGGGGTGGGTGGGGTGGGGGGGGGGATCACATGAGCAAGTGCTCGCCGCAGCGCCCATGCATAGAGAAGTGTTCCAGGGTACTGAGGTATGGTGGCGCGGGAAGACGCCAGGCGGGGGTATGGTGGGCGCGTGCAGCCTACCACACCCCCCTCAGCTGAGGTAGAAGCGTTCTACTGTGGAAGCATGGATACACTCGAGCACTTCCTCTCCAAACACAATCGACATATTTACATTCTGCATGAACACAATTTTTTTCTTTTTTTTTATAGAACTTGGTATAATTCTAGAATTTCATTTCGGTTCTTTTATTCCAAACAAGATTTAATTCTGTATTTTTTTTTGTTGAGAGAGAGCCTTTTGGCTTTGTGTGAATGACAAATTCTTCACGTCAAGGTATAACAGCTGCTGTTGCAGCTCATGGTTAGGCAAATGTGGCAAATTATCCTCATTTCCCATCGCAAAAAAACTAAACCTATAGCGTCCATCAGTGTGACTCCCCCGATCCTCACCATGCAGTGAATGACACCAAACATTGACCTGGTGGCGACACACCTACGCAGACCACCGCACCAGGCAAAGCTTGCTCGATGAAAGAAAAAGAAAACTTAAACAGGTCTGGCTGGAGAGCACTTTGACCTCTGTCTGAAACTGATGCCACATGGAGACGGTTCCAAGTTCTAGCGGGCGAGAGACACAGAAGGTCACTGCCTTGTGTTTCTGAATTGACGGCAGTAGGGCGCAGAAGAGCAAAGCTAGGACCATCCTCTCCGTCCTACTACGAAGGCTAAATGAGGGAAAACAATTTGAAATGAAATGTACCGTCAAGTTAGTATGTCCCAATCAGCTGCAGCTGCAGTATGTACGATTGGCATAATTCAACGTTCTCTAAAGATAGTTGTTGTTGTAATGGATTTCAAAAGATGGTGGATTCCTCAGGAAAGATGAGGCCATTTTTTATCTTGATAACTCCTGTCAGCCGCCTGCAGAGGGACAACAACTCCACTCCAGGCTCTTAGTACAGACGGACGTTATGTACAGGATCGTCATGATCACCGTTGGCGCACAAACATACGTCGTCTACACACCGCTGTGCCTACACCATGCCACGCCCACACCATGCCACGCCCGCACCACGCCCACCCCGCGCCACGTCCATGTCCAGAGGAATAGAGTTGAAGGCAGGTCAGTTGGCAGCCGACCAAATTTTAAATTTTCTTAAAAAAATAAAAATGTTCAAGAACTATTAGCTTTATAAAGTATACAAAATACCACAAAGCAAGCACCAAAAAAAAGAATATTTTTTTTTCATATATATATATAATCATTTTTTTCTGAGGTACTAGATCCTGAGGTAGTTCGGTAAAATGCATATTAAATTGGTTTCCTGTCCAACACCGTTGCAACACATCCGTTGGGTATCAACGACGGTGCCGTCCTCGCCCCTCTAAATATATATATATATATATATATGTATATATATATTATATATATGTATATATATATATATATATATATGTATAGGTATATCTATAAAATGCATCCGAATTTATAAAATGCCACTATTGATAAAGGGACAGGATTCCAGGTATTCATATCCCCGCTGGCGGGTCCTGTCCCAAACACAAGAGTATCACCCCCCTCCCCCCCAAACCCTTCTCCTAGTCCTACCAGGACTCGAAGCAATGCATTTCCAAAAAAAAAGAAAACAAAATATCAAAGCTTCAACTAATTACACAAACACTCCATTCAGGCCAGAAGGAAATAAAAAGTCAAATGAAATGTCTGTCGACATGTGAGGTTGAGTACCACACCAGGGAGGTGATTAGATGGGCTCGTTTCTCCCGTGTTTCCTAACGTCCCCCCCCTAAAAATAAACTAAAAACAAGAATCGGAAAACACCCATGGGAAAAGGGCAAGGGAGAGATGGGGCGAGGTGTGTTGTGTGTGTGTGTGTAGGTGTGTGTGTATTCGTATGTGGGTGTGTATGTGTGGGTGTGTATGTGTGTGTGTGTGTGTGTGTGTTTACGTGTGCGTTTGTGGTGGGGGTGACGTGGATCTTAACCCTCAGAAGTACATTCTCACAGAGATGCAGAGAGGTGAGGGGTGCAGGGCGGGATGGGGGGAGGGGTCTTATCCACCCAGGTGTCAGTCCAGGAGAGAGGGGGGTCGGGGGTTTATACAGAAGGGCTTCAGCGACCCTTGACCCCTGAGATGAGCGTGTCCCGTATCCTGTTCCCCCTCTGGTCTCCATTTCAGCCGCATGCCGTTCCGTGTCCATCTTCGGGCCGCGTTCCGTCACCAGCCACCGCAGTGGGGACCGTCTACTTCCTGCGGGGGACGGGGGGCTGGGCCCCCGGCGAGGGTTTGGGTTGCTGCTGCCGCCGTACTTGGCACAGGATCTCCTGGATCTTCCTCTGGGCCAGCTGAGATCACACAAGGTCAAAAGGTTAGGAGTTCAGTACAAACTCAAGCTGGTAGAGACTCGTGCTAGTGATGCCAGTACAGCTTCAGTACTGGGTTAGGTAGAGCAGGTGCCACCTTTACAGATGTCACATGCGCCTAGGATCATCTGACTCATGCAATGACCATTGATAAATGCCACTTGGCTACACTACTGAAAGCTGGTAATTGGACGGCTCGGGATAGCACTCCAACATGGGCTCAGTAGAACAGGCAGGTGGACCACAGTGGTTGACTAGGTCACCCGACACCCACCTGGCTTGCATAGAAGTGTCCAGTGATTTTGACCACCACTTGGTCGTTCTCGTCTGGGGTCTGCTCCCGAGGGACCACCACCTCAGCACTGGTCAGGTTCTGGAGCTCGTTCACCTGCCAGAGGGGATGGGGCGAACGAGAGAGGACATTGAAAAAATGAGGCACGAACACACCCACACCCCATTTTGAAGACACTCGCACGTAATCACACTAGCGTACCGTTTTTCCTCCCTTGCCGATGACGCGTCCTGCGGCGAAGGAGGGCACCTTGATGTGAGCCTCCAGCCGCACCTCCTCCTTGGGCCCGAAGAAGTTCTCCTCCTTCAACTTCCCAAAGATACGCCCCTGAGCCTGAAGAACACAACGAGTGACTGGATGTCCCGTCTCCTGGAGCCTCCACTCTGCAGGGAGGCCACTCAGGGAGCACACAGTACGGTGCGGGAGAGAGGGAACGTACCTTAAACTGGGCTTCTGGCGGTCCCGCAACGATGACCATTCTCTGCTTGGCGTCTGCCCCATCTGCTGGAGCGATCTGAAGGACAGGGCATTAAACGAGACCAGCATTAAACCAATGCAAAACTACACACTATTACCCCTAAATCCCCCCATCTATTATTCAAGATGTTTTCTTCCTTCAGGTCCATACATAAACCCAACAAGATCAGAACAAGCCTTCAGATTACTCCTCTGAAACGCCACCCTTACAAAACCCCCTTTCCACCCCATCCCATCCCTCCCCACCCCTCACCTTGATTGACGCTCCGGCGAAGCGCGACAGTTGCTTGATGTGTTGACCCTGTTTGCCGATGATGGCGCCCACCGCCAGTGCTGGGATGAAGAGGTGCACCGTCTCCGACTCCTGCTGGCCCTGCTGGGAACGAGCACACCAGAGCAGCGTCACACACACACGACCCTCCATCCCACACGCTGCGGGAGCAACTCCACCAATAAGAGCAGACGCGAGGGACTACAGCGGGAATGCGCTAACCAGCTAGTCTGAGCAAGCAGCAGGCTTCAGGTAATAGCGGACGTAGCACACCGTTTAGGAGAAACTGGGTTTTAATCAGTAAGTTAATAAGCAGTATGAGAACTAGCACCATCCCCCAACTGACACTACCCTGTTACACGTCACGACTCTCCGGTATATACTGGGAGCATGTCGAAAACTGAACTGAGGACAGGAAACTATGCTCCATCTTAAAAGCAACTGCAATCATGTATGACAAATCACCAACAACAGGGAACCTTTTCCAATCAATCTCTCATTGGTTAACCCCAAGCAGGCATTGCGTAGATCAGTTGAACTTGCAGAGGTCTTGCCCTGGCTGTCAAGCATAGCACCATCCATCCATCCATCCATCACTGTTAGAACACATCCAAGGTATTAAAGATGGTTTCTTGCAAAAGGTTGATGGGGCGGCATCTTCATCCTTGAGGAAGGACAGGACCGATGGTTCTGAACTAAGGCAAATGCCATCCTTGACGATGACCATTTGCAAGTATCGTTTCAAACCCAAAACCCAGTAAACCCAAAAGCCAACTTATCCAGCAACTTATCCATCCTCGTCAGTCTGACTGTGACCTCGACCGGCCTCTACGAGCTCCAACACTGGCTAGTTAGCAAACGCACACCCCTAAGAGCTAGGAGATACAGGCCCCCCCGCCCTGCCCCCTCAGGTTACTGGGAGGGAGGGGGCCCAGACACTGCCAAGCTCTGCCCCAGCATCCCCAGACCCTCAGCGGGCATCCAGAAGCCGTGCAAAGCCCTGCGGGAACGGGACACTTACAATGGAGAGGGGCTGGCTGCTCGCCGACAGCATAGACGCCCAAAATGGCGCTTCGCCCCCGAAGGGACTGCTCTATAGGAGATAGAGGGGGGGGGGTAAACACGACTGAATCACCACTGAACCCAGAGTGGCTGTTAGTTAAGACAGGAACACATTTTAGGACTGTGCTCTCTCTCTCTCTCGTCTGGTTTCTCCACCGCCCAGCACTGGATGACTGTTTAGAAGGCCTGTATAGACGCCGACGGTCACACCCACTGTCGCATCGCGGTCTACGTAACCGTCAGGGAGAAAGAGTACGGTGATGATGGAGGAGGAGGGGGGTCGGAGACACAAACTTACCCCAAAGGAGTAGCCTCCTGCCTGGGCACCAGGAGGGGGGGCGTTGGCCATGGAAGGGGGCATACCGGGAGCCCCGCCCGGAAACAGACCCAGAGCGTTCAGATTCAACCCAGGGATCAGGTTAGACTGCAGCTGGAGAGGAGGAGGAGGAGCAGGGGAAATGATTGAAATAAATCACGTCTGCAATCAGGAAACGGGACCCGTGCACGTACTGTGGAGGGCGCTTCATTTTGGAAGGAAACGCAAAAGCCTCTTTCCACACCAGAGCCTCGGTGACGAAGGGGGGGGGGACCTACGTTCATGGCGGCGCAGTCGTTCTCGTACGACTCCCTGACCTTCTTCATCACCTCCTCCTCGGCGCGGGAGCAAGCTTCGATGGAGCCCTTCACCGTGATGGTCCTCTCGGGGTTGTACAGGGTCAGATCCTGCAGGCTGGACGGGCACGATAAGGACCACGGTGTCAATAGTCAGTGTTCAGTGTTCGGCGGGTAGCAATCATCTCTGTTTGACATTGAGAAAAAAATGAAGGGACTGGTGAGAGCTGGTCTTACGGAGAGATGGTGATCTTCGTCTCCGTGTCCTGCTCAATCTTTTTCAGGTTTCGTCCTTCCTTCCCGATGAGTCGACCCACAAAGTTATTGTGCGCCAGGATCTTCAGCGGGATCTCCTCCGTGCTGCAAAAGGAGGCAGGGAAGAACACGGGGTGAGCGTTGGCGGGTCGAAGGCTTGACCCGCCCCCCCCGGGGCCTGGTGTCCCTCGACGGGGAGCTGAACTCACAACTTGGTGTCCACGGCCTCCTTCTGCATGATCTCCATGATGGTCCTGCAGGCGTTGGAGCAGCCCTCCGGGGTGGAGTGCACCGTGATGGGCTTCTCTGCGGCTCCCGCGTTCTCTTTCCTGTGGATGTCGATCCTGGAGAGGAAGGGGGAAGGGGGAGGAAGATGGGTTGGTTAATTTGCATGTCAAGTTACAAAAAACTACAAAAATAGATCAGATAATGCCCTTAAACTTGTATATTCACTTGAACTGAATGCATGTGCCTGTGTGCACATTCAGTATAGTCCAAGAAGTATCAGCGGCCTACTTTACAGTATGTGTACATTCGCATGCGCGTGTGTGTGGTTCCTACTTTGAGTGGGTCTGTTTGGTGATGTTGCGGATGGTGGCCCCCTCCTTGCCGATGATGGCTCCTACGAACTGGGTGGGCACCAGCATGCGGAGGGGAACGTCCGACTGCAGCTTGGGCCGCGCCCCCAGGCCCGGGGAGCCCGACCGGGAGGAGCCTCGGGGGGCAAAGCCACGTCGGCCCCCCAGGGGGGCAGCGTCGGGCGCAGCGTTCTCGTCTGGTATGTATGACACCTTCAAGGCGTAGTTCTCCATAAGGAAGCCGTTCAGCTTCTCCATCGCCCTGGCAACGACAGTCACCCGTTAGTCACACAAGGGGGCGGGGGGGGGGCAAGGCAAACACTTGAGCTCTGGGAATGGAGAGATTCTATTCAGAAGGTTAAGGTGGAGGAGTAGAGGATTGGATTGTCGAGTTGAGTGTGGAGGTTGAGTTGAGCTTGCAGGTGAGAGCACTAATTAAATTCTACTTGAGGCTCGAATGATCTTGGCTAAGGTAGAACCAAGATATGCTACAGGGTGTGCAAGGAAGATGTATTTTCTAAAGCTTGAAGTTTCCTTCTGCATTGAAACACAAACTGTTCTAGCGCTTGGGTGTCCACAACCCATGGGTGCAGATGCCCCGTAGCAGTTTAGGTTAACAACAACAGAGGGCAGCAAAGAGACCATTTCCCCACTAGGTCACTGCATGAAACATGACTGGTCAGTGTGAAAAGAAAAATCAGTTGCACTACACAAGAAAATAGAATGGGCCTTTCTCAAATACACTTTTTGAAAGTGGTGTCAAGCAGAGTGAGAAACCAATACAAGAGCACTCTACAGCCATGAAATTGGCTGCGTTTATGCATGAGGAGAGAAAGAAAGACAAAGTGGGTTACTCACAGCCTGGCCTGGTCTTTAGCTGCATATCTGACATTGACAACGGCAGTCTCTGTGTCTGTGTTCACTGTGGGAGGGGGGGGGACGGGACACAAAAAAGAAGTGTCAAGTCAACTCACACAGAATTCAGACTAGGACCATGTGTCCCAGATTAGGTTGTGTCCTCAAAACATACCAAATAGAGGATGTCACACAGCAATAAAACTGACATAATTCTGTAGAACACATCCCTACTATGTTGTACAACAATTGAAGATCACTGAACTAGCCATTTTCATAAACATTTTTCCCATTAATGCAGGTCAATGACTTAAAGATGTCCATACGTTAACTAGCAACCAGTCACCCAGAAAATTATATTTAATTCCTGAATAATTAAATTAAAGTATTTATTTGAAGTTTCTGTCACGAGACACCTATTTAGAGAAGACATCCTTTCCTGATTGACGGCATACTGTCAAGGCTGCCTCGAGAGGATGTGCCCTACGCCCTTTCAGATCACAAACAAGGGAGTTTGAGAGACATGTGACGTCTGCCAGATGAGACGCACAACGCATCCACACGTTTGACACACATACCAAGCAGGTGGACAAGACGGGAAGGAGAGTGTGTGAATGTAGAAGGTGTGTGTACCTTGTTCACAGTTCTCCACGGCACCATACTGAGCGAGGAGGCCGTCCAGGACCTGAGAGGAAGAGAGGGTCTGATTACAGAGAGACCAGATTAGAGTTAGAGAGACAAGATCAACCCACTGGATGACAAATTAGCTGGACAACATGATTGTTTTGACTAGAAAGAGATAATTTGTCTGTGTAAATGCAATGGTAAATGTACATTTTATTTAATTGTGCAAATTATTCATGTGTTATATATATATATATTTCTATTTTCTTGTTTACTTTGGAACAAAACATTTAGAAATCAAAATCAATTCATGTGAGTACAACCGCTCAATGTGAAACCCTAAACTGGCAACCCGCCCATATCTGTCAGCCACAGGATTTGAATGAACAGATTGGCTCTGGCCTCTCAGTCCATTGGTGAATGAGCTAGGCGTTCGTACTTTGTGCACAGTTTGAGGTGTTTGGCCTGTAGGCAGTCAAACTAACATCACGCCCCCAACAGCTCAACCCCCTTTCTAGCCAACCGCACCATCCGTCAGCCTCCCACTCCGATCGAGCCAGCCAATCACACTGCCTCCCGCCCCACTGCCATCTCTAATCATTCCCATTGGCTGCTCCGCTGCCGATAGGACAGGCCCCTACAGCGAGAACACTTCTGCGTCTCACAGGCTGCTCTGGCCTGCCCGTCTTCCAAGGCTGACCAATAGGAATCGAGGCCATTCAGGAAAGGGTGGGGTGCATTCCAGAAGGAAGCGTTGGTTGGGGGAGGGGCAGGAGTAATGCTACACATTCTGTGAATCCTGCAGCACATGGAGCGAGGAGAGAGACCAGGGCCACCCAGCGAACATACGCATATCCCCCGCTCCCACCCGAGTCTATCGCAAGGTTCGCCTTAGATAACGCACAAGGGCTCCTTTACGTCTACGAACCCATCCATTTTACTTCCCCACCCCCCCCTCCCCCTTCACATACAACTAACATGGCTGGGTGGGCAGAACTGCAACACATTGAAACGTTTGAGCAAGACAAACCCACCATTACAATGCCTGAACTAGCGTAGCCAAAGCCATCAGAACAAAGATGGCCTGATTCACAATAGAAACTACACTTGCTTATCTCTCATTTTTTAGGGAACGGAAAATTTCCCCAGATGAAATGGTACCGTATCTTACCATTGTAATAAAATCAAGCAGGCACTAAAGATTTATCTCGTGCTTTGAGGTGGATCTAGTCGTAGGCCTTTCCTCCCTGAGTTACAGGGTCAGTATTTAGGAAGCGTCGTTAGATGGAACTTAACATTTCAAAAAAGGTCTACTAGCTGCTCCAACAGCAGGTTTGTCACGTTAGCTAACATGTCTTCCATTGCCACGGGCAGCGCAGCAGGTAGGCATGCAGCCACTGCCAAACAGATTACACAATGATGCTTGGGATCCACAGAGGGAAGGCACACTACCACTGCTAGATTGATACTTGTTCGAAAATCAAGAAACGCCTTCCGACTCGAATATGGAGTGACTGTCTACAAAGTGAGACAATTTAAGAGGCTTTTACATCTCGATTCTTCTTCTTTAACTATACATGAACCTGCTGTGCATCACACCCACAGTGAAAACCTACTAAAGAGAGAATCTTTTCTCCGAATGCAGTGTTAATATAGGACCCCTGTATCCTGTGGCCACCCCGGAACCCCGCACATGCGCCGCTTGACACTCACCTCCCACTGCATGTGAGGCGGGATGTTCCTGATCTGCAGTTTACAGCTCCTGGGGAGAGAGGAAGGGAGGGAGGGGGTGAGAGGGGGCAAAACGGAAGACAGTCAGCACCAGTGATCTGTTCAGAAAGATGACAAACTGACCCATTCAATCCCATACCCCCCCCCCTCCCTTCAACCTCGGTGGCGAGGTAGACAAACTGGACATAGCTCACTGATTATATATACCACCCCAATCAGCGGGGAAGGCACCACCCATGGAACTGCCGGCTGGATGGAGCAACGTTGGCTTAGAGGGAAATCAACAGGAAAGACTACAAAGTCTGCATCCGATCACATTAACCGTGTTGGGAGACCGACAGGCGCACAGGGGAAGGAGAGCGAGAGGGAAGGAGGGAGGACAGAATGGAGAGGGAGGAGAGGAGGAAGCTGAGATGAAGAAAGACATGGGGGAAGTGAGAAGGATGCGGAGACGAGTGGAGAGAGAGCGTACCCTTGGAGACTAGAGGACAGACAGAGGGGGGAGACGGGGGTGAACGAGAGAGAGAGACACACACACACC
Organism: Mallotus villosus; assembly: GCA_903064625.1. Classification (NCBI taxonomy): domain Eukaryota; kingdom Metazoa; phylum Chordata; class Actinopteri; order Osmeriformes; family Salangidae; genus Mallotus; species Mallotus villosus. The sequence goes on from CAEFZP010005135.1 coordinate 112,639, forward strand.
GCCCCTCCCCGCGGTCTCCTGAGCACCAGATCGGCGTAGACAAGCTGATAGCACAGGGCATATTGACTAGATCCCCCTCCTACTCCTACTCCATCAGCAATCACATTCAATCAATAAAAGAAGCACACTTTTACTGGGGTGGTGGGGGGGGGATCCAGAGAGGGCTAAAGGATGGCGAGGCGCGGGAGAGAAAAGGACGAGGGGCGGGTTTGTAAAACGAAGGGAACCTCCACTGGCCGCGTCACAGCAGATGGGGCTCCGGAACAGAGCGAGCTCATTGGAAAACGCACTCGGCCAACCGCACTGTGTACAGTAAGCGCAGGGTAGAGGGCGGCTAATTGAAGCGCGGCTCTCCTTCCCCATTAGAGAGAGCCATTTAGCACTGTTGACAGCAACGTTTGCAAGCGCGCGTTCCACATTTTCATTCAGTTTATGATCCATTAAGTATCAGCAAGACCCAGAGCGTGCCTTGCGAACACGCAGTTGCACAACTGATCTGACGATACCCATTCTACACGCTGCCCTCCAGTTTCGGAAAGGTGTCCCTGAGATTAGAGTCAAGTGGGTAATGTGTCTAGGCGACACCAAAGTCCACGAACTGTTTACACACAGACCGACCTAAAGGAACACAATGTACATACTGCTGGGAGTTCCAGCTCCACATGTGACCTCTGTACACACAGACAAACACACCCTAAAACCAACAGGCTACAACCCTGACACACACATTTTGCACACAGACCATATAAACACAGACCATATAAACACAGACCATATAAACACAGACCATATAAACACAACAACCCCACCCCCAATGTAGACAAAGCAGAACTTACTGAATTGATATCCCATGCAAGTTCTGCCTTCAAACTGTTGAATGGCCGACACAGCCCCTAATAAGCAACACATCACTGAGTTTACCTTGTCCAGTCAATGAACAGTCATGTCCGCCAAACCTAAGCAGCCAAGTTACAGACCAATCAGCTACATACGACGGCGCTTCACACTCACTAGGTACATGGAAGACCACACTAAACGCACCACTGCCATTTCTAGCCATGCACACACACAAACACTCCTGGCGTCTGCGGATCTGAAGGTGTGTTTTACAGGGCAGCACAGGGCCCAATTGGAGGGTCATCAGGAAGGAAGTTAATTCACTCAGAAAATTCCGCTCGTCAAATCTACGAGACCCTTCAGGATGATTTACTGGGCTTTGCCTTAATATTCAAATAATTTGGAATGTGAATTATATTAACGCGTTTCAAACGGCCAAATTGTGTCAAAAAAATAATTAATAAATTTAAACATTCTCAACCAGCTCCTGAGGAATTCCAGCCCTTTCCAGGCCTCTGTGCCATTCCTGGCTTATGCGGCCCCTTTTCCCCCCCAACCGTGTGCTCTGCATTGCGGTGGGAATGCCGTGCGAAATGTGAAAATGCACCAAGCACTTTCCAGCCGGATTAACCTATAGCTCCACACACTGAGGAAGTCAGGCGGGGGAGGGAGTGCAGAGGAGGAGGGGGTGCATTCCCCAGTCCCCAGCCTTTGATTTGGAAAAGGGAGGGGTTTGGGGGGGAACGAGAAGCCCTGTTTCAGGGAAGGGCAACAAGGGCCCTCTCTGCCCTGTGGGGGTGGGGCCCCGTTGCCATGGACACAGACAAGTCCACTGACAGAAACATGTAGGTTGGGGGTTTGTCATGTGACGACACCAATGGAGGCAGGGCTCCTTATTTACTTTTAAATTCAACGAACATTCTACACATTCAACAGCCCCCGCCCCCCTCTCCACAGCCCAGCTGTGATCTATGGGCCTCTGCACTATAGTGTGTGTGCAAACCCACAGACGAAATCCTATGAAAAGCAACATGGGACTACGCCACATCCATATTCATTTCAGTTGCATCTCCATTCATCATCTGCATAGCCTCTACTACAGCTCTCGCAGTCCATACTCAACAGAAAAGAACATCCACACTGCAAACCTCAGCCATGTTAGAACACAGACACGGCCTCTTGCGTGTGCCTTCATTGACTATTCAGAATGCAAGGTTCTGAATGGCTTCACACTGTTTGGTTTCCACTGCCCTCTTGAAGTCTTAACTACACACTCCCCCGCCACGGTTTGTTTTAAAAGTTACAAAAATGCTTATTTTCACAGATTTTAAAAAACGTCGACAGTGGCTCCTTTAAAATGGTGCACCCACACAAACCCACCGAGTTGGTCATCAGTGTGCAGAGGGAGAACTGAAGCACCTCTGCCCTGCTAGTAGAATGACAAGGAGCCACATTGAGAATTGTAGACACCCCAATGCTTCCCTCCCATATTTACAGGTGGGGCCCCACCATGACCCTTTGACCCCAGATTCTTTAATAAGAGCCAGGAGCTACTTTACAAACATGAGCCACGACGGCACAAGGTGAAATCTGTACAAAGGTTAGCTTGTAATCACTTTTTTTTTGAAATCATAGCCATGTTTGATCTAGATTTTAAAAGTGGGAACTAGCTCAACCACAAAAACCAACATAGGCCAGACTTACACCTAGCATTAACAACTCTTATTTAATCCCTTCACAGCTCAGACACACATACACACACTAGATTATCCCAATGGTAGACAGTCACAGGCCTCTCTGAAACAACACAGCCACTTGTTAAAATATAGTCTGGCTCACTTAAGGACAGCCTCACAAATTATATAATTTAACTTTTTCCAGATCATGCAGGAGAATGAATCTTTAGGACACTTCTAAACAACCCTCCATTAAACACCTAAACCCCGGGTTTTCAGATCAAAATCATTGGTCAAATTGTGAACTGGAGAAATCTGTGCACTTTAGTCCCTAGAGAAGTTTATGGGCAACAATGGTTTAATACAATTTTCAGGAGGAAATTAATGAATATATTCGTTTTAATTATCAAATAATAAATGGCTAAAATGGACCTACAAAACATATCAAAAAAGCTATTTCCTCCACCATCTTTTGCCATGCAAAATCCCTTTCATGATAACATTAAAATGAATGAAATCTGAGATGCTCGTGCCACACCTGTAAGGTAATGGCATGCAGACAGATCAAAAATAAATAACGAGTTCACAATAATTGTTTTTGTCTCCTTTACTACCTTGCAGCACACCCTCTGTCCCATAATACTACCCTGGCCTGTTCACACTTCCGTTCCTCTTCCTGAAGGTTCAAAGGTTAAGCCATGGTGATTGGCTGAGCCTCCAGCTGATAGACTGGAACCAGAAAGTGCTCATTCGGGCCCTGTGTGTCCATGAGTTCAATTGTTCCTATTCACTTTAACCTTATCATTTGCAAAAATACATTTGCAAAAATAGTGCACAAATCAAAGACAAATCTACTAAGACCATCGTCAGTAGACTACCTTTTAAAAGATCACTTTATCCATTATTTGTATGGATTTAAATAACTTGAAAACATTTAAATTAGGCTAAATCTATAACTGATTCTTTAAATGATTTAACCAAAATATGCTCAGAGGGAGGAGACTGATAAGTGTCATCGCGTTCAGTTAAATATATTTAGAGCCGCGGAAATAGGCCTACATTTTATGACTTGTTTTCGTGTTTTAATTACGTCTATATACTATGATAACCAACGACTATTTTAAGTCTGTATGAAGCACATAAAATCGTTAATTGTCTAAACATAAAAATGTGAAGTTCCCCGAGTCTGATCCGTCTTGAATTAATGTTTCCCAATTAATCTACTAAATTCAGTTTTAAAAAAATCCTTAACTGTATTATTAAAGATTCTAACGTCTTATTTCACATACATTGCGTAGCCCATTTAGACTACTCCAAATTAACATTTGGCGTAATGACGATTAACTCATAGATCTATTGAAACAACTCGTTACATTAAGTTTGTACAGAGACAACACGGTGCTTCAGGGTCTTGTGTAAACCTAGGCTTTTCCGGCCCCAAACCGCCCATTCCAATCGCGTTTGGGAGTCCATCTCGTGCACCACCACAATGTGAGTGAGGAGGGCGGAAGCGTGGGGCAGGCAGGGAGAATGACGGGCAGATCCTTCTCAAATGGACGCCTTCTGAGGCCTACGCCTAAATTCAAGCCTTCATACATGTCTACATTCAATGTCCCACATAGGCTACTCAACACTAGTAATGAGAGAATGATGGCAAATGTATAATATAGATTTAGTTTACGTGATATACGAGTCATTAGGCAACAGATGACACCAGTGAAAAAAATAAAGGACCTATGAACTGAGTGGAGAATGTGTTTTTTTGTTGTCGCTATAGACGTGATTTGGAAGGTACCACACACTCTTATTCAAATACATACAAAAACATACAATATCTTAATATTCAGTTGCTTAACGCAACACAACGTTTTATAAATCCCCAGCTATAGGTCAAAAAGTATCTCATATGGTTACTGAGGTAACAGATAATCAGACCTGTGCGTAGGCCTACAGGTTACGCAACGACCTCATAGCATCCATTTTTATTGTAGATTTTTTTTTAAGATTCTAGGAGGCCCCTTCCATATCCATAGCTACGCAATTGCAGACGGTTGGTCATCATTTACCTTTGGCGTTTAGGGACCGAATGCTCCACCTCTAGAAGTTTCCCATGAAGTTCAACTTTACCTATTGGAAAGAATAAATACGATATTAGGCCTACTAATCGAGTAATTGTATCCCAACAGTTTATAACCAATAGTAGGCAAATGGACCGTTGATACTGTGGGTCAAAAAAAATAAAAACATAAGACAGACCTATAGCTTACCTATGGGCCTTTATTGGACACATTTAATTAGATCAACGGGGTAGCGACACGAGAAATATGAGGGTGTGTTACTGCAATATTTCCACAAGTTTTTGTAAACAAGAAAATGGTCACTGACACGTTACAATAGCTCAATGCTAACATATACAAGGTCTCAAGTCGTTGGTATAGGCTACACTATTAACCACCTGGTGTGTCTGAATGGGAACACGTAGGCTACTGATAAGTTGGGGCACTAGGATGGACCTGTGTTGTACTCCAAACTCGGCTGCAGGTTCATGTGGTTACAAAGTAGCCTATAGCACCACAAGTTATTTTGATGCTCGTTACACGCCACTGCTTTCGAGTTTCACAGACTGCGCCCAATTACTAAAGAGTAGCGTTAAGTAGGCTAGTCCAACTCTCTTTATCCTTAATGGGTGAATTACTGTCGCATATTCTAACAAATGTAAACCTATTGCACATTACTATGTACACCTAGATGAGACGTGTGCAACCACGGTGTCAGAGGCCAAGTAAAGGTTGTGAGAGAGAAAGAAGAAATGCCTGGATACACCCCCACCCTACAGGGCCATATGCATTTACAAAAAGGGTACGGTAAAACACTAACAAGCTCTAGAATTACATATTGCTTAAGCAGTGGTTGTTACCCATTATCTCACCTGAAAGAATATCAATGGCCTTCATTGCAACCTTTTCGTCTGGGCAATCCACGAACGCATAACCAGTTTTTATAAGAAATGGACCACTGTGCGGAATCTTCCACTGCTCAAAGATAGTTTCCAAGTCTTCCGCGCTCGCCTCTTCACTCACGTTACCAATGTATAGCTTATTCATGTTCTACGCTGAAATTGACAATCTTTACGCAAGAGGAAACCGTTATTCGCTCTCTCGGGTGTACAAGGTTCGGAATTGCCTGCATAAATCGCTTTACTATCACACGGAGTGACTGTGGCGTGGTTCCCCTGTCGTTCAAGCCACAGATATACTTGACGGGCAACCTCGTCGCGTTTGCGCTCCCTCGCCCCTTTTATCGCGCAAAAAAAATATAAATTTGAATTATTAATTCGTCTCTCCACACGATGACGGGCTGGGTGAAAAAAAAGGGGCAAAGTACTTTTTGTTTTACACCAAACCCCTTAGCAAAGAGAAGGATAATGTCACAGACGGTAAGGCTCTCTCGCCCGCCTCAATAAAACCAAGAAGAAGGGGAAGCAAAAAAAAACCTTTGCTATTCCGGCTTTTCTGAATGAGCCACGTGTTCAAACTACAAATCAACCCCGCACGTGAGGAATCCCAGTTGCTCAATTAAGTGATTGGGAAAATGGAACGGGAATCTGGGGTGGGGACAGAGGTGGAGAGTCGAGAAAAAAGGAGCGGAAGAGTGGATTGGTGTTAGGGAAAAACCTGGCTAGCTTTGCGCGTAAAGGGATGCCGTGAGAACCAAGTGTATCTTTTACTAGAATCACATTCGTGTGTCTTTCTCTGCAAAGCGTCGATTCTCATTGGTCATTGAAGAAATAGTAAAACGGAAGCGCGCTCACGCACATCCACAGCAGGGGGACAGCAAGCGGGGGCTTGCGCGCACGTGAATTTGTGGCGGATGAGTGTATGGATCAGTACAGAGAAAGAACAGGGGGTGTGGCCATTCATAAATATAATATATCACACCGTTGTAGTTTATCATTCTAATTATATGTTCATGTTCATTAAGAGGAATTGGGATATAGGGGGAGAGTTATAAAGTCTGTGTTAGGCCCACGGTCTACATGGTGATAACACGAAATTCATCCTCATGGCGGCATCCATCTTCTCCAGCAAGATAGAAGTTCCTCCCTCCCGGATCCACACACTACAAAGTCCATGAACACGCAAAACAGCAAAGAAGGGCAGAGGGTGCCATGGTGCGATATAGATCCTGTTCCATAGTACGGCATACATATTTTACACAATTCGGCCTTATATTGGGCCTGCCATGTTGCACGCTGACTAGTGATATGGCGAATGAATCACTCTTGATTCTCCGGCGTGGGGAGGCAATGCATTTGATTGCAGAGAAGGTGGGGGCCTGGCACTGCAGATAGCCTACTTTGTAACTAGCAAGTTTAAAATATTAATTATTGCACCAATAACCTAATAGATAATCACACTGCCAATATTGTAAAGTCAAAAGGCACTACCCGGATGCCGTTCGAAAAATCTAGATTTTAAAAACTTGAATTGGCGTATATTAGACAGGCAGCTTAGACACATGTAGGTAGTTTGTCTCTGGTGGTCAGGTCACTGTTGATTTGTGGGAGGCCTTGCCCAATAGCTATGTGTTTTGGCGAAAGATCACTGTGTAAGATAAGTCATCTGAAGTCCAAGATTTAAACATTCTTAAGACTCCGTTTGAAAAGTGTCAAGTCTGAGTTTACTAGGCTTATAGCACCCATGTGATGTCAATAAATGTCCACCAAGCATTTAAATAATGTATTATAATAATTCAAATTTAGGCATTACACAACACATGGCTACACTGTTTTTATTGAGTAATTTATTACAACTTAATAACAAGTTCACAATTTTCACAAAGTGGTTAAAGGATTTTGGTTAGGCTATACATTTGTCATGCATTAAAATATACAATATCATTTAGTCACAGCCAAATACAAACCTTCATGCACTGCCACTTTTCTGGGCAAACACAGAGAAGCATACTCTCTCATTGGTTTAGCAAAGTATCCAATTAGATTGCTTCGTCTTTCTACGTCCTGTTTCTGCTGGCTCGGCTTCAGCGTGTTCATTCATTGGCTCTCTTGCGCCACTATACTTTATGAAACAGCGCGCGAAGAAACGTTCTATATTATATGGGTAAATAAATCCCTGCAGTCAATCAAAATATACAATTGCAGCTGGATCCATTAATATGTTCGAAATAACACGTTTTTGAGAAGTTGTATAGGTTTGGATTGGTTAAAAGTTGTCAATTGTATGTTATAATCACCTAACAATGGTCTAAATCTCAAGGGAATAGCATATCTATAAAACGTGTCTATAGGCTATTTTAAATAATTTAGTGAAAGGTTTATTTACAATTAGCGGTCAGAATGAATTCTGTCTAAGCGACCACACATGGTCAATATCAGAACAGTGCCCTGTCTTGTATTTTACACTATATCCATTTTCGTTGTATGAAAACAATAACCTCACTAAGCAAGCCAATAAAATGTTGTCTATTAGATAGCCTATATCTTAATCATAAAAAACATAGCAACGAAATAGTACAGGTAAATGGTGCTCTTATTTCTGAAGTTGTTCACCATTCATATAGTTGCTGTTCGTGAAAAGGTAGAGTATCGTCCAAATATAGCCTTGTTTGTTATTTAAAAAAATGTAAGCATAAAGTATAGCGGCTATGTGTAGCCTACAATAAGAATCCTCTTCACCCATTCCAAGTTTGTTGCTTACAAATAGACCAAATACCTTGAGAGTAGCGAGAAATCGCTGGGGAATGTACAGAAATTGTCTCCGCCCCCATTCTTTTCTTATAGGACGAATAGACTGGTTTGGCCACATTCCATATAGGGGGTAAACTGACTTAAATAAAGTTTCATTCCGACGAAACGATGTTTTTATAACTGTGGGTCTAATGTAAAGAATACAGATAGCCTGACATCGTTGAGATTCGTTTGTTTCCAAGTTATCTGTGATTTAAAATACATAACTTTTAATGCATAGGCTATAGGCTATTTGATGTAACTTTGTCCAGTCGTTATCTTTGGAAGGAAACTTAACATTAATTTGTTTGGGCCGTTCAACGAATCAAGAAAAACAATTATGTTCGGGTGAGATACCCTTATTTCTTTCTTTCTACTAGCCTAAATTCAAACATTTTGCTTCGTCTCATTGTTCCTAGGTTTTGTGTACATTTCATTGGCTTAGAGCTGCGGGCTAGTTAGAATGTATGGAACATTTCGTCGTGCACGCCATGTTGAGGAAAATGTTGTTTGTAAGCTATACACAAGAAAAAGATTAAACGAAACTATATGGAATTGAATATCTACCGTGTAACTATCTAACAACATAGGCTACATATCGAGTTAAACAGATATCAGTATAAATTTAGGTTTACTTCTTTTCAAAAGTAGGCAAATTGGAAAACATTCTTGCTACTTATTTCTCCTATAGACGCTCCAGCCTCCTTCTATCAGAAAATGGCGGTATTCTACTTCAGACCAGATAACATGTACTTTTCTTTCAATGTATATTAATTATACGAGCTGAAGCAACCCCCCAAATAAATAAATAATAATAATTGGATTTAAATGGATGTAGAAGTTGGTTACGTGTTTCCTCAATGAAAAAGTTAGTAAAAGGAGTAGGCCTAATGTTTAGTACATTACTGCATTAATGTTTATGTGAAAGTATCTTGTTTTGTTTCTTTTCGAGGAGAATGTGAGCAGGATTTGCTGACTGGATGAAAAGGTATTTGATAAGAATGATTATAGCATTACGATTCATAGCAGATGCAAACAGTTTATGGAGTATTAATGAATGAAAAAAGTATTCAGTATGATCACTTGTCATACTGATCATACTAATGTACACACACACACACACACACACACACACACACACACACAGCAGTGTCTGTTGGTTACATGATATGGGCTACATTTAATGAAAATAAATAACTCCACCAAAGTAAGAAGATTCAGTGTTGTAAGAATAGGAAAGATCTTTCCAATGTAATGTTGGCTTTCATTCATATGAATACATTTAAATTGAATGACATGTCTTTAACATTTTATGTCAAACCACTACTACAGCTCTAGTCATGTATTTCTTGGATTTTTTTCAAATTGAATGTGTCTGATGTCTATCTGATATCTGCAGAGGGATTGGGAACTGGTAATGTCATGAAATTAATCTTTAAACAATAATTTAGTGCAGTCAAAGAGGTTATTCACCCTGATTCTAAATAAAGTTATTGTTCTGCATGTAATATATTATTGTGAAGTAACATGAATGTGTACATATTAACTTTAATGGGTGCTTTAATGCCCAGTGGCAGTCATGTGTACGTTCTGGTTGATTGTTTAGCCACACATCAGAAGTATTTTGAGTTGGGTGCAGCCGTACGGTCACTCATGATGGAGCCGCATTGTGCATCCCTTTATATAGCAGTTTACCACTTGAGTTAACAGTTTACTGTCCAGCAGTGTGGGTACAAAAATGTAATGCCAACCTTTTTGTAACCTTGACTACCAATCCTTTCTGTAACAAAGTCCATTAAACCATACTGGTTTTATCAGTATTAAAGTTTATATGAACGATGACATCTGTGTTTTGGCTCTGTGTTTCTTCAGCCTGGAATTTTAAACAGTAAAATATCTGCCATGCCGACTATCAGACGAACACTGAAGGTCCTCTAAAGCTTCTTTGTCTTTCTCCTTACATCCTTTTTTGTAGTCTGCATCATTTGAAGCTGCAAACATTATTTAGACATTGTTACAGTTTATTCCTTAAAGTAGCCATGTTTAGTACATTTGTGATCAGTCTTTACTTGTAACAACCTGCGGTCTGCCATGCATTGATGCTACCAAAGGCTAGGGTTCTTCCCTATGGATGCCCTGCCGTTTGACTTTGACTTCACTTTAATCCAGACTTTACGTTTGATCCTTTAGTTGAAGTTGGTTACATCCTCAGTGAGGTGAGCCAGTTACACCATACACGTCTGAACCATCTTCACCATGTTATTAAGATCAGAGGGTGCCAAGGTCATCACTGGTAGTCCCATGTTTTTCGAACACTTATTTCCAATACTCATCTTTATATTCATTTTCCATGACACTGTGTGTCAGGCTGTATTAGGTACTTTAACTGGATGTTCCAGTGGCTCATGTGTTTGTTGATTCTTGTATTCTTTATCCTCTGAAGTTCTGCTGGAGTGTTTTTAAATGTATATGATATTTCAACACCTGCATCTTGGATTGTTTCTGAGCTAAAATACACACACAATTATTAATTGACTGATTATGTGATTTTGTTCCTAAACTCCCACTGAAGTCAACTTTTCATGAAAAAACTACAGTACATCTCCGAACTGTTTCTACAAGGCCATTTTGGAGAACACGGCTATGTCTATACCCAAGATGTTACCCAGGTTAAAATACTTAAACAAGGTGTCATGGAGACTGTCATGACTAACATGTGCAGCCTCAACTGTTCCCTTCTCGAAATGTTCAGCCGATTCCTCTTCCCGGATGGTATTTCTATCACAAAGTCAGATTAGGAGAGTAAGAACAGAAAGCATGTGACTATAGAATGCTCTGCTGATAGACCACACTTTAACCCTTGTCCCCTGTCGTTAACGGTTCCTGAGGAATCTGTCGAACCATCTGGCATGTGAATGTACCACTCTTGTGTCTTCCAACATCAGGACTTTGAGCACACCCATTACCTTGTCTGTTACCAAAGTGTTCTTTTTAGGACTCTAATCTCTTTGCTTGATAAATGTCATTCTTTTGGTCAGGCAGCCTGAGGTGTGAGCCTCTTTATATGCATCTCACCTCTGTCATGCTAATCAGTATAGTTAGTGGAATGTAAATCTTTGCATTTAATCACATCACACCCATCCCAGTGAATGCATTGTTACTGAGTTATCTGGAACTAGGAATGCTAGGATTAAATGGAGACATTTGGAAGGTCGACTGCAGATAAAGGTTGACAGTCTTGTGTTAAAAGGCACTCACCCCTCGCTCTCTCTCTCGTCCTCTCTGCTCAGTCAAAATGTATCCAAGTGTATCTCGAGCGCAATTCATTTATAAAAACACATGAATCATACACATCGCTGATTTTCTTTTTATTGTCAAAAACAAACAGAAAATACATAAAAAATTATCTGGAAGTATTCAAATGATACTTCCAAGACTCAATGGTTTGGATGAAGACCCAAATACCATTTCATATCAACTATAGGCCTACTGTTTTAATCATAAACCCCCCCCCCATCCCAAACAAAAATCCACAAAATCACACTGAGAGGCATCCTCTACAGAATCACTTCTGCTGGGTAGGTGGTGACCTACACCCTCACCTGTCCAGTCAATAACAAATCGATGAAAAAAGAAAAAGAAATCTGTAGGGTCAGCCAAAGCAAAGACCAGCAGAAGGGAGCATTCATGTATCAGAACAGGGCCTGGCAGTTCAATCCACACATGGATGCATCCAAATATTTAGAAATTAAGACATCTACAGCACATAAACAAAGACTCCCTCTTAAGTCATATTTTACACAAGTCATAGAAGAGCTCAGGCTATTGTTGATATAAACTTGACGATGTGTCCCCTCTCCCGCCTCCAGAGATGGTCCCCTACGATCCAACCTCCATGAAGAACTTACGAGATGTTGATATGAGCTTCTCAGTATCGTCCTACAAGAAAACAAGAATTTGCCATAAAGCTTCATGTCTTTAAGACTGTCCAAGAATGACAGTGTAGTGGGTTGGAAAGGATGAGAGCTCAGTGTTACGTGTGTGTACTTACTTGGGCTATAGGACCGGGACCTAGAGCGAGACCTGTATCGGCTGTAGTATGGTGAAGGGGAGCGTCTGCGACTGCTGAGAGAGAGAGAGAGAGAGAGAGAGCATCAGGCGTAAGGGTCACTCTTTACATTTCCTCATCCACAGACTTGCCCATGATAAACAGAGACTGGGCGCCCCGTTCAACTCACCTGTATTTGGTATCGTACTCATCATATCGTTCGTAGCCCCGGTCGTTGCCGCGGTCGTAGCCCCGGTCGTTGCCGCGGTCGTTGCCGCGTTCGTAGCCCCGGTCGTGCCACGGTCGTACCCGCGGTCGTTTCCGCGTCGTAGCCGCGGTCGTTTCCACGGTCGTAGCTGCGGTCGTAGTCCCGACCACCCCTTCTGCCTCCACCGCCGCTCCCGCCGCTCCCGCCACCTCCTCCTCCACCACCACCACCACCACCACCACCTCCTCCTCCTCCTCCACCTCCACCTCCATTACTGAAGACACAGTATAAACATGTTGGTCAACAACTGTATTTCTAGGGGCACATAAATCATGACAAAAGTGCATTTTTCTACCCTATCAATCAGTTGTTGAACCTTTTGCCGATTAGCTACATGCAAACATCTACAGCATTAATCTTGCTGGTCTTACTATGTGGGTCGTCCCATGTAAATGCCTGGTGTAGGGGTGTGGGCGCGTTTGGTAATGGAAAAGTCCACTCTGATGCGCCTCCCATCCAGCTCCATTCCATTGGCACGCTCCATTGCCTTCAGGGCACACAGTTCAAAATCAGTCATAACTAAAAATCTATATAAAACAATTTAGCTCCATTTGGCATCATTCTACTTGTCAACTACTTAAAAAGTATGAAGTTTAGACATTGGATTCTAAGTGCTTGGAAAGACTGACACCTAGTGATGATAGAGTGTAAACACACGAAATAAATACATCAAATGTTTAAACTTTCATTTGTCTTTGCTAGTCAAGACAAATATGTAATAGTCATGTGCACAGTCTTAACACAGGCCGAGGAAATTCTTAATTACCTCCTTGGAATCATCAATCCTCTCAAAGTAGACGAAAGCGAAGCCTCGAGAGCGACCTGTGCGTTGATCGTACACCACGTTGACCCCCGCCAGCGGCCCGTAGCGGCCGAACACCTCCCGCAGGTCCCGCTCTGTGGTGTACAAGCTCAGGCCAAACACCCCCAGGCATAGGTTGGGGTCAGGGTTAGCCTGGGGAAGTTAAGGTCACCGTTAGCGACTGCGTGTTACATCACACAGATGTAAGCACTATGACACAGATGTAAGCATACAATCCAACAGGTTTCAGATCTCCCTGAGTCACTGACACACTGGCCACTAAATACTCAAAATACTGTCCCACTCACTAAGCAGTTACATCCTTTCATAATACTATTCTTCTCATAGTATTCTATGGGTAACTGTAGGACAGTTTTTAATAACCCCGTACACAGATTTTCAAAGAACGTCACAGGGAAACGTATTTAGTGTACAATGTTTGCACATAGTTTTGAGACTAAACTTCTCAAGGAGCTCTCACTCCTTCCATTCAGAAAGCTTAAAGGCCTTTAACAGAGTACCCTGGCCTAGTCTGGCCCGATTCACATAGATACTCTCTTGATTGTAGTAGGTAAGAAAGGTCCACATACCCTGGCGTCACCACCATCACTTGCATCATGACTGAATGTTTCTTTTTTCATGTCATGGCTCTGTTGATGTAATGAGAGGGAGGGGGGGAGGGTTCATAAAAGGGTAAAAACATCATCATCACCATCAACTGGCTTACCTACATTTGAGGGAGCTGGTATGAACAACACAGGGAATGACACTGTAAAAAAATCAAGCTACCCAGTCTAGATGTAAATTAAACTATATTTACTTACAATCAATGATCTATACATGAAACAGTGCCAGTCAAAAGTATGGACACACTTGGTCTTATCGTTTAAAAGACACATGCATATTCCTATTGTTTATATGCAACCAGATTTACTTTACCAAAATGTACAGATATTGATATAAAAAGTTACATTTTCATCACTGTCACAGGCAGTATTTGGTGCTAATGTGTCAACTCATTATATACATGAATGTTAGATGCCCTTCAGACCGTGATTGAGTGATGAATTTGAATTCAATGACCAACAGGTGGTGCATGAGTCTCTCAAAACGTGCAATCTCATTATGGAATCCTCATCATATAATTTATAATAGCCTCTATGTGGAATGTTTTTCTACAGGGTGGATTTTGAACTCCTAAACCTGCAATGTTTGTGGCTATCTCGTTTATGATCACTAACCTATGTACTTTTTTGTAAAGCTCTCTCTTGGAAGTCGCTGCTCTCTCTTGGAAGTCGCTTTGGATCAAATCGTCTGCTAAATGACTAAATGTAACGTAAACCCAGACTCACTCTGCTACCGGTGTTGCGGCGGCGACTGGCCACGGGCGAGGTGCTCTCGCTCTTTTTCCGGCGGTACTCCGGGCTGAAGGAGCGCGAGCGAGACTTCTTCTGGTCAGACGGGGAGCGAGACCGGGAGCGGCTGTGCCGGCGGTTGGAGTGCCGCCGAGCGGGAGACCTGAAGTAGGTGGAGAGGTTGCCCATGAATTCACGCAGAAAATAAATAATCAATAAATGAATATGACCTTGATTAATGTGTGGGTATGGTTGGAAACGGCAACTGACCTGGACTTTGAGCGTGAGCGGGATCGTGACTCTGAGTGTTTGGAGACTCGGGATAGGCTGGGGGAGTGGGACGGGCTTTCAGACTTGACCCGCACTGGACTGCCACGGTCCGATTTTGATGGGGAGCGAGAGTCCTGGTAGCACAGAAGCTCGTTAGTGAGGTTCTCACAACACAACACAGTTCATAACACGCACATATTGCAGGTAAGTTAAACGCAACTTATGTCCACAAATCCTCATACAACACCTCATCAAAACAGCTCAAACTGTGGAGGAAAGAGTTAAGTGCTTACGCAAACGTAGAGAGCTAAATATTATCGTATGGCCTACGGTGGCATTCTCAACTTTCAGAACCCCCCCGTGTTATTCAACATGTCTCTCCTGTCCCCCACCTGGGCCACCAAGGACTAAATCTGCAGTTAACATGCACATACAGAGAGAGCATAGCAGTATAAAGATACGTTTGGAACATAAACCGTACATTTACTTAACCTATGGATACATTCATTCTTCCAGATTCTGTTTACGCTACTCCCTTCTCTCAGGAATTCTACTGTTCTTCGTTCTTCTTTTTTCAGTTTTTCATTTTCTGATTCCAGGTTTTTTTTCTCTCTTCCCCAAATTGAAACCAGTTCTGATTTTTAGCCATAACAACGCTTCTATATCTGACCCATCTTCCGTTCTTTTTCTCCCTTCCCACTTCTATGTTCTGCTCTGTAAATGTTTTCATTAGCCTTCTTTAATCTTGGATAGTTTCTTCCACATTCTTGGATAAAACTCTTCAAATCCTTCACGATCAATAACCTTAATGAAAAAAGAACATTCAAAATAATTAAGATCATGGGTTTAAAAAAAAAGATAATGTGAAATTAACTATTTCTACAAGTGAACACTTACAATGGTTGACTGACAAAGGGGTTACTTACTGAATTCAAGTTACAATTAGGAGAAACATTTATCTACTGTGGCTTTGTATATAGCATGATCAAGCTGCACTATGTGTTACATAGTTTCAGAGCGTGCCAGAGCTTTGGAAGCAGGACAGGAAGAGCAGTTTTAAAAGAAAATGAAGCATAACTTCCCTACTACACTGGCTCGCGTCACCCATGTTAGAACTAGAAGATAGTGGACTTTTTGAGCTATCAATACCATCGATGTCTACTATCTACTATTTAGCAGAATGGCCTTGCTGTCTAAAATGGGGAGATCCAAACGAATACAATCGTTCATTCAAATGTGATGTGTTTGTATGTAGCCAATAGTAGGTCACAGTAACATTTGGTAGTAATAGTAGTTAGTGTAGCTCTAACCTAAATGTACGTTAGAGGAAGTACATTACCATCTGGCTAATTCGAAAACCCAATTGGATCCACGTTTCAAGAAACATTTTCGATAACATAACAGGATATCGAATAAAACGCTGCATGCGTTTTATGGCATTCAAGCTCATTAAAAGCGAGCTATCAATCTTTTGTTTAGCTAGGACGCATGAGCGACGCTATTATAGTACCGCGTACAGGCCAACATGCTGGTATAAATAACGTTTAAAATGGCCCTCGTATGGATTAGGTTTCGCCGTGTATAGTTTTGATTCAGCTCTCTTGCAAATTGAGTTCATTAGCTAACATTTATAGGCAAACACTTGTGAACCAACTACTCCTGATTTACATTAGTAGCTGAAGCCACACTAGTAGGCTAGCTAGCTACCTACTGTGCTACTGTAGCCTACTTAAACGTTTGTGTCGCCCATTATCAATTGATTAATGTCAACGAATAACAAGCTAGCTACCCATGTACCCATCTGAAACGTGCTGATATGTTATATGGACACGTTACTGACGCTGGACAGGCTAATCTCAGACAGCTAGAGCTAGCTACAATAAAGTGCTAGCGAGAATGTGTTAGTGCTACTGCTAGCTGGCTAGGCTACCTTAGTAGTACCTACCAACACATATGCTAGCTAATCGAGCTAGCTCTACTAGCTAACGTTTCTTGTTAGCAAGGACTCGGGAGTATAGAAATGGAAAGACGATTTATCTAGCTAGCTAGATAGCTAAATTAGCTAACAATATCAATACTTACTGGTCCGTCAAAGTGTCCATCCTCAATGTCACTCATTTTGTATAACGATGTTGGTAGGACTATCGAGATAGCAACGGCTCTTTGAAGTAACGATATTTGCTGGCAGGCAGCAGCTATTTCTCTGCCTTCTTTTGTGCTGGCCAAGACAAGTGCGGTAGTTCTGGGAAGATGGCGGATGAGGTAAGGCAGAGGTTGTCGCTGCAGATTTTCTGTAGACGTCATCTGCGAGCGCTTGCGACCGGATACGTTATTCCACGCTCTGTCTCTTTAAACCCTAACATGCCGCAGGTACGGGACCCGTACGGGTAAATAACAAAAATATTAATTAGGTCGAATCAATCACATAAGAGTTAATAAAACATTAGACAAGGCACAATACAAGTTCCGATAGACCAGTGTATTAGATTTACAGGGCCCAATGGAGACACAGTATGTGATAAGAATTATTGTATCTTTTTTTGTTGGTGGGGGTAGGGTCGGATGACCATATGAGACAAACAATGGTCATCACAAATCACTAGCTACTATTCAATTGCCTTCTATGTTCCTCTCCAATGTATATACATGTACTGTATATATAATCAGACTTTAAGTCTGACTTGACATACACTTCCCTGACATTGCATCAATCGTGTGTCTAAAATATGAAATAACCTTCTACCAACCAACGTTTCTTGATGTAATGGCTGACCAGTAGGTTCGAGTACAAACAACTAACTACCACACTCAAGTGATAATAATGTACATTTTGGCAAGGGATAATAGGACCATACTAATCAATCTCTGATGTAAACCATGATAGAAAAGGTTAACGTGACCAATTGGGTTCAACTCAAGACATATTCAAACTCAGAATCTGCAAGGATGATCAACAGAGTTCAACCCAAGATAAAGTCAAGATAGAGCAATCTAGAATTGAGCCAGCAATGACATACAGCAATTTGAACCACCCCCACATGTTATTTAGTCCTCTTAAAATAATCTTTCAGTAAAAATAAGATTCATCAAGCTTTCAAAGAGAGTGCAAATATCATTCTTTGGGATTATCTATCTAAAGTCTACAGTTTAATTGCTCTCTTCACATATATTATCTAAGAAGCGACTCCCCTTATGTAAGCACCGGAGCTGCAGAAAACCCAGGCTACATGACACAATCTACCATGACTGCATGAATTAGTTCAGAATTTTGATATGGCAAAGCAGTATTGCAAATTCATAGGCCCACTCATGTGTCGTGTCGTTGGCTCTCTTGTCACAGGTAAAATCCTATTGGATGGAGTTTCAGTTTGTCCATTTTATTGGTTGTCAAAACGTTATAGATTCCACAGCACTCAGCTAGAATTGAAGCCTAAATAGAGTCAATGATGGAAAATATAAAAATGTGCAGAAATGTCCTCATAAAAAAATAGACCTAAACTACTTTACTAGGGAGGAGCAGGTAGTCTCTTGCACTATACCCCTTGGTGGGCTCTATTCGGTGTATGTGCAGGCAGCTGTGGTGTTTCCAGGTGACTGTCAGGTGTCCCCTGCTTGGTGGCTTTATGTAAGGCAGCAGGAGCGAAGGAAAGGGCACCCCCTGCTGGATGGGAGGTGTTAGTGGCGGAGGAGTTCGCTACCAGATCGACCTTCCCCTCTAATTTAACCAGCCGTGTCATAATGTCATCCAGCAACACAGCAATGGTCCTCTTCAGATCAGCTAGAGGTGAGCAAGAAACAGAAAGAGACAATTAGGGAGGGAAGTTACCAAGACAGAACAAACAATTACGTTCAAGATAGAAAAGCGACTGTAAATCGCTCTGGATAAGAGCGTCTACATAAATGACTAAATGCAAATGTAAAAGCAACTAAATTGATCCCTTACCATATCCTGCCATAGAGGTGCCCTGTGGGCCACCAGGTGCATTCTGGTTTTCTTCTGTGAGCACTTTGACGTAGCGTCGGCTTAGCTCAAGAATCTGCTGCCTAAGCTCGGCACTGCTCTGGTGCTGTGGTTGCTGCACTGTGTAGCGCAACAACATTAGTCCCCACACCAGCCCAAACACCAGCAATAGCATGCTCAGCTTCTGGGACATGTTCCTCCGCAGCAGTGCACCCAGCATGGTACTGGGGCTGGAGGCCTGGGAGTGTGAGGAAAGAAGGGAGAGGGACTCAAGTTTGGGGCAGGAGGTGAGGAAGCCTGCTAGGGTTGTATGTAAAGAGGTGGAAAGCCTGTCGGTCTGTGGCCGGAAGGTGGGAGTCTGTTGTGGCCTGGAGGTGGCCTTGGACCTTGTTCTGAGAAGCCTTGTGAACTGGAAACTTCTTTACGGCACACAGAGTTAAGGGGTGACGGGTAAGGGCACGAGAAGATGACGGAGCAGGAAGCCTGGCATCAAACCACAGGAACACATCCCTTATCTAACATCCTTCATTGAGGATGTCAGATAAGACCTGGAGACAAACACAAACACAAGTACACTATAAACACATGACTTTAAGTCTAAGAATCATCAAATATGGCTTCAGGAAACAAATACTTCTAGAATGCTTGCATATGATGCTAGCATCATACTAGCCCGATTCCTTAACTGCTCAGCCACCTGACCTGACCCCCTGCATGAACCAGGATGAAGCGGGGCCTTAATCGTATAACATGATACAATTGTTATCTAGACTAGATAAAAAACTTTACAATGCAGAGGCTCACGGAATATATTCTTGCT
The DNA here is from genome assembly GCA_903064625.1 of Mallotus villosus. Taxonomy (NCBI): domain Eukaryota; kingdom Metazoa; phylum Chordata; class Actinopteri; order Osmeriformes; family Salangidae; genus Mallotus; species Mallotus villosus. The sequence continues at coordinate 132,422 of CAEFZP010005135.1, forward strand.
TTCATCAGTCTGTCATTGGGTTCTTTCTCTGCAGTCCTATGGGTGTGGGCACATCTTATGGAGGTCAGATAAGGGACAATGACCGAGGGAAATCAATAATGAAAAGAAGAGTAACAAAATCCAGACAGATAAATCCCCACCTCTTATGTACGCACACACTTACTGTGACCTCTCACTACTTTGCTGCTACTGAACAATAAACAAGGCAAACAACTGGATGGAGAAAAGAGTGGTGTAAAAGTGTGAAGTTGTTGCTTCCTGAAAGCTTTCAACAGTTGCCTCACTCTCATGTTGGTGTCTGAGAACCAAAGTATCAATGTCGATGTTACAAATTGAACTGGTAGCGTAAGAAGCATATGCATGTCTAAAAGACTTTTGGAGTGCCAACAATATGTTCAACTCAGGGGCAATATAAATAATCAGCAGCATGAATTGAAATGACTCACACACTAAAACTCCACTGTTAACAAACCTGCATGAGCTCAACATATGTGGAAGAGGGTGTATATAGCAGACTGATGCGATATCCAGTGTATCTCCACACCACAGCTGTTAGTCAAGAATTGAAAACAACATCTAGTCAAACATTTATCAAACTCTGTTATCTGGCCAATGTTGCTTTGCCTAAAACACTGATGGACAGATTGCGTGTTGAAATCCTGACCCTGCATTTGCAACACAGGAATGATAAACCAAGACGTTTGAGGTCATTTATACCATTCAACCTCACTAGATCTAGAAGAGACCTGTTTGTGAACGATAGTCATAGCTAACAAATGTACTAACGCTACTTGGAACACCACAACTAGCTAACGTTCCTAGCTTGCAGCATAGCATGAATCTATCTCAGCAGTAGTCGGGAGCTAGCGTAGCTAGCGATCTAGCTAGCACTAGCTAACAAGTTTTCAAGACAGCTGCAAACGGTCGTTAAATAGCTCCGCGTGATACAAACGTTGAAACGCGTCTTTCACCTAACAAAGTTGTACATATTTGGATTAAAGGGAAACCCCTCCTTAAAACCTTTGTACCTTTGTTACTTTGTGTCCGTGGTGTTTCAGATGTCAGATGACTGGTTTCCCATTCCAAATAAGATGGAGCTGTAAGCGTGCAAAAACTAGAAAGCTCAACCGATGAGGGTAACGGTGTATAAACACCATCACCACACCACCATGCTAATGCTAGCCCGCTGCCAGATGTTGCTTACAAAACAAGTTAACGTTACTAGTAGCTGCAATTATATCGCATGCTAAATTTCCAGGTTGACATTCACAAAAAGCACATACTGTCGTTTTCTTTACACAGCCTTCCCCAAGAACTCGGTCGCGAACTGTCAAAAGTCGATAGTAAATGATGTGTACTGCGTCACCATCCTTCGGACTGCGCGGCTTCTGGGAAATGTATTTTACGTGAAATATGTGTTTGTGAAATACTGTTTATGTGAAACACCTAAATTAAGCAGGTGTAGATGTCACTTGGGACACTGATAACACTGCTAAACGTGACATGTAGAACACAATCATTGGATTGGTGGAGAAGAGAGACTCAAAGGGTTATAAGAGCAGTCCATTGGTAAGGTCTGTCACACAGACACCATGAAGGTCCTTCTGCTTTTAGGTTTGGTGGCCGTTGCCATGGCTGACGTGACTCGCTTCTATGGGTAAAAAAATATTCTTTGCTTCAATTAGTCCTTACTTAATAAGTAACTTCAACTTGACACATTATATCCAAAACATATATAATGAAAAATCATGGTAAATGGTTGGTTAATGTTAAATTGGTGATGTTGTCTTATCTAAAATATTTTACATATTCCCTCATCAGGGAAAAAGTATTCCGTCTGAAGCCTGTGCTTGACGAACATGTGATTCTCATTAAGGAGCTGGCCAGCAGTATAGAGGTATGAGACATTAGGTGCGTTCGACATGACCTTGCTTCATGCAGCGCTGCAGCTGGCTGCAGGCGGCTGACTTGAAACAGTGAATTCTGGTTAGACTTTTTGTCCGACTTGAGACGGCGCCGTGGCTAGGTCACTGTGACGTAGCCATCAAAGTACCGTGAGATCGATTCGAGAACTGCCGACTGTGTAGCCGAGCGCATTTTCTCAAGAGCAACTGCACGGCTTCAAATGACGACACACCTATTTCATGATTGGCCAGACTCACACACGACAACTTTGACGCTTGTTTTGTAATTATTCTGACACCTTCAGTTTCGCCAATGCTCAAATCCGGACCAAACAATTTGATTGAATAAAACATTTGTTGAAGAAAGGGTTTTGGGCCACCTCTTCTACTAACGGAAAGACTAAGTTTAATTATAAATAAAATAACAAGCAAACAGCGCTTGATCGGCCATGACTGACATCAACGCAGCAAACCACGAGAAGCTGGAATGTCCAACTTCACAGAGCCGTTTTCAACTCCTCCCCGACTGCAAGCGGCTACTCTCGCTGGTCGTTTCATGCAGCTGCAGTCCATGTCGAACGCACCTATTGTCTTTTCAGTCTGCGCTTAGCTCAGAAGTGCAATTCTCAACCTCTACAGGACTTCAAATTGTACATTAAAGGTGATGGAATTGGACTGGCTTTCCCTGGTCATTATAGTAATTTGTTCCATATTCACCCGTGTCTGTGTAAGTGTGCCATCAGGTGATGACACCTCTTCCCAAGCCACATGTTACCCGATTCACAAAAAATGTAATAAGGGTCTCTGACTGAAAAGCTTCATCCGCTAATATTTTCCCTTTTTTTACTGTCAAATACGTACATTAATTTGAAGTTTCAAAATGTCAATCTACGACACAAGCTTTGCCAGAAGCCATTCCTCAGAACTTTATGCACTGCCAGTAGCTTTTAATTAGTGTTTAAAAACAGTTTTGCTGTTTAAGTCTTTGTGTGTGGCGCCATCTGCAGGTTGATTTCTGGAGGCCCGAAAGTGTTGAGTTGGTGACCATTGACATCAATGTGGACGTCCATGTCCCTGCAGCTCACACTGACATGGTGTTCACCATGCTGCAGCAGAGTGGCATGGAGCACGAGTATGGCTTATTCATTTACTTACACATATATTGATAATAATATAAACATGCTTCCTATTTAATGAAGAACTCACATGACTTTGACATGTGAACATTTTATACAATTATCTCTTGTTTAACTATTCATCCACTACATTAGCATTGTAATTCACAATTAACAAATAATGATGTTATAAAAGTTAAATCAGACTAAAGTGATTGGGAAGCCCCAATGCGTGCTCACAGGGTCATGATTGAGGATCTGCAGGCCACCATTGATGCCCAGACGGATAATAAGGACATTTCTCCCAAGAGCCATAGCAAACCAACCATATGCCATGCAACCTAATATAATACCTTGGACGATGTAAGAGACACAACCACATGCCATGCTATTTCTCATTGCTGTCTCTCTAACGTCCACTGTCCCTTTTTGATATGTAATTCTCCTTGCTTGGTTATTCAGGTTGAGGCTTGGATTTCCTCCATCTCCTCTTCCAATCCTGACCTGGTTAGTAAGCAGGTGATCGGAAACAGCTACGAGGGACGTCCCATGACCCTCCTTCAGGTAACCAAGGTTACTCAGGTTGCTCAGGTGTCAGCATTCTGTATTCATTCATATTGATCTACATGATTTTTGAGACAAACATGCTTACAAAGGAATTAAAAACGATATTGTGTGGAGTTCAATGCATCTTTTATCTAGTGAGATAAAATAAAAGAATATATGATATTGTAAGCACCAACAACAATCAACAAACAATGAATCTCCCCCAAACCAGATTGGTAAAAAGTCTAACTCCAGCAAGCCCTCTATCTTCCTTGACTGTGGTATCCACGCCAGGGAGTGGATTTCCCCTGCTTTCTGCCAATGGTTTGTTAAGGAGGTGAGATTAGTATGAGTATAATACATTATACATATATAGATTAAATTATTTTAACAGTTGATAAAGGTGGCAGGTAAGAATTCAAGTTTTTTCCTGTGATTTGCAGGCTTTGTCCACCTATGGCAGTGACACTTAAATGACGAGCCTGCTCAACCAGATGGATGTCTTTGTTCTTCCCGTATTCAACATTGATGGATATGACTACACTCACAAGAGAGTATGTTTCCATTACATTATCTACATTTTTCTGTAAGTGGAGTGCGGAGAAAGGTAGACACAGACTGCTGTCTGTCTGTTCAGAAACTGGTAGTTTACACTGGTAGTCAAACAATGGGACAGGAAAACCCTGCTGAAAACCTTGAGTCCAAATGTTTCACTAATTACGTGGGAAAAAACGACAACAAAATGAATATGACACAGCAAATGACTTATCTTTGTTGTGAGTTTTTATTGAGAAGATGTGTGTGTTTGAACCAACAGAACAGAATGTGGAGGAAGACCCGCTCCAGGTCATCTGGATCCAGCTGTTATGGCGCTGACCCCAACAGGAACTGGAACGCTAGCTGGTGTAGTAAGTAGAAAGAGAAAAAACTCATTAGTCAAAACTCTATGTCTGAGATACAGTCGTATGCAAAAGTTTGGGCACCCCTGATAATCTCCATTACTTTCATCTATAAAATGTTGGGCGTTTGGATGAGGAACGTCTTTGTCATATATATACACATACGTCATGGACAGTGATATTTTAGCCGTGAAATAAGGTTTATTTGATAAACAGAAAATATGCCATACGCATCATAAGAGAATTAGACACTTGCATAAATTTGGGCACCCCAACAGAAAAATCACATTAATATTTAGTAGAGCCTCCTTTTGCAAAAATAACAGCTTCTAGACGCTTTTTATATCCTCTGATGAGTGTCTGGATTCTGGATTGAGGTAATTTGGACCATTCTTCCTTACAATACATCTCCAGTTGAGTAAGGTTTGATGGGTGCCTAGCGTGGACAGCCCGCTTCAAGTCACCCCATAGATTTTCAATTATATTCAAGTCTGGGGACTGGGATGGCCATTCCAAAACATTGTAGTTGTTCCTCTGCATAAATGCCTTAGTGGATTTGGAGCAATGTTTCGGGTCGTTGTCCTGCTGGAACACCCAACTGCGCCGTAACTTCAGCTTTGTTACAGATTCTTGAACATTATTGTCCAGAATTTGCTGGTACTGAGTTGAATCCATACGACCTTCAACTTTAACTAGATTCCCAGTTCCTGCACTAGCCACACAGCCCCACAGCATGACGGACCCCCCACCAAATTTTACTGTGGGCAGCAAGTGTTTTTCTAGGAATGCTGTGTTCTTTTGCCTCCATGCGTAACGCCTCTTGTTGTGACCGAATAACTCCATCTTTGTCTCATCAGTCCACAGTACTTTGTTCCAAAATGAGCCTGGCTTGTTCAAATGTAGTTTGGCAAACCTCAAGCGAGCCTTTTTGTGGCGCGTGTGCAGAAAAGGCTTCTTCCGCATCACTCTCCCATACAGCTGTTCTCTGTGCAATGTGCGCTGAATGGTCGAGCAATGCACAGTGACACCATCTGCAGCAAGATGACCTTGCAGCTCTTTGGAGGTGATCTGAGGGTTGTCCTTGACCATTCTGACCATTCTTCGCCTTTGCCTCTTTGTTATTTTTCCTGGCCTGCCACTTCTGGCCTTAACAAGAACTGTGCCTGTTGCCTTCCATTTCCTAATGACATTCCTCACAGTGGAAACTGATAGCTGAAACCTCCGGGATAACTTTTTGTAGCCTTCCCCTAAACCATACTGCTGAACAATCTTTGTTTTTAGATCATTTGATAGCTGTTTTGATGCCCCCATTTTGCCACTGTTCAGAGGAGAATCAAAGAGAAGCAAAACTTGCAATTGGCTAACTTAAATACCCTTTCTAATGATTGAATGCACCTTTTTATGTAATTGAAGGCTTAACGAGTTAACCAGACTAACTATGTGTTGCAGTTAATCAGCATTTAGTAGGCAGAGGTATTCAAATCAAATAAATGATAAGGGTGCCCAAACTTTTGCACAGCCTTTTTTTCACATTTGATTTAATTTCACACAACTAAATACTGCTACACCAAATATCTTTGTCTGGAAAACACCCCAGCACTCAGTGTTAACTAGAAAAGTAATATTACAATATTATATTGATCTTTTTTGGTGAAGACAGGAAATTATCATGCAGCCTCAGAGGGGTGCCTAAACTTTTGCATACGACTGTACAAAAGTAGGTACTTTACAAAGAACTGTCAAAGCATGTAACATGAACCAATGACTCCTGACAACTAAAATTAAAGTGAGTCCAATAATGTTGTTTTTCCATATTTTCTCGATTATGCTCACATCACTTTTTAAGATTACCCAAGATCTTTAATTTAAATTCTCACATAAAATGTCAAATTAGCTACTGGAGCGTCCAGCAACCCCTGCACCGATGTCTTCTGCGGCTCCAAGCCCGAGTCTGAGATTGAGGTCAAGAACGTGGCTGATTTCATCCGCAAAAACAAGTCCATCATCAAGGCCTATCTCACCATCCATTCCTACTCTCAACTGCTGCTCTTCCCATACTCCTACACCTTCCAGCTGGCCGAGCACCACAGTGAGCTGGTCAGTAACCATGAACTTTGAGGGAAGCTGGGGAGGCAAAGTAACAGAAGGCACACAACACCATACATACAATCATAAAACACAGGAAATAAAGTTCACCGATCCTCAGCATATTCTAATCGAAGTACTCCCTCTACCTCCGATAGGGATATGTGCATTCCTTTTATTGATCTACATTCTGAGACATATGTATGGATGCAGGTTCAGCCTTTATTTAAGTCACTGATCAAGGTAAACTTGAAAAAAGTAAATAACAAGCAATGACAAAGGACTTATATTTCTAGATTTTTTCAATATTTTTTCAATATCATTGATGTAAAGGCACACATATAAATGCATGACCATCAGAATACAAAACAACAAACTGGCTGACGAAACTGGAAAATGCAATCAATGAGTACAGCTATAGTTTAGGTAGTAATAGTCGATAGTATAGGTATTGAGTAGCCCCCACATACAGTTACCGTTGCCCTCTTGCCCATAGAGAAATGTAACAGCTAAACAGAATGAAAACTATTTTTAAATTATGTGGTTAGTACTTAGTCAAGAATCTCTTTCACTTCTGAGTCATTCCCCAGATGAGCGTGGCTGAGGGAAGCCTCCGAGGCCCTGCGTAGGTTACATGGTACCCGCTACACCAGTGGCCCGGGTGCTGCCACCATCTGTGAGTGTCAGCATTTTCTACCCTGGATTCTGTTTACAAGCACATCATGAATCCTTCAAGAGTAGATAGTACTGTATACTGTAAGTAGCAACAAAAAATGTTTTAGTTATACAGTATATGGTATACAATAATGTACAAGAATGAAGGTAGGCTACAATTATATTCTTGGTCCTGTTCCTTTCGTAGCGCAAATAAATAACTTTCAATCCCATGTGAACAAAAAATTCCTATAATATAGTAAGAGCAAAACATTTCCAGTGTCTGTGTAGTCCTGCAAGACCTGTTTTGGCACAATCATTTTAATACGTCTGAGTCTGTCAGCATTTTCCATGCTATGCTCTACTGTCTCTGTTCAAAGATCCTGCTTCTGGAGGTTCAGATGACTGGGCCTATGACCTGGGAGTGAAGTATTCCTTTACCTTTGAGCTGCGTGACACTGGCCGTTACGGCTTCCTGCTACCCGTGTCTCAGATTGCTCCCACCTGTGAGGAGACCATGCTGGCTGTCAAGTACATCACTTCCTACGTGCAGAAGAACCTTTACTAAAGAGGGGGTGTAGTCACCCTCACCTTCTCTTTACCCTCACTCTCTGCCCCTGCACCTGACATGATATCAACGGATACAATGGGCCAACTGTTTTGTAACTAACTGTGAATGTCAGAAGGAGTACAAACAATAAAGGTGTTTTTAATCTCAGAATGTGCTCAATCTAACAATGCTTTATTGACATACTTATGACCATGATTGGATTATTTCATTATGTTTAGTGCAGAATGAATGAATGTTATAGACGGGATTAGTGATGCATTCAACTATGTTGATGCGTACACCAAATGTGGGGATTTTGGCCAAAATGTATGTAATCTTAATTAACATTATGGGGAAGTCTGGATGTTTTTGCATTCTACATTTAATCCATCCTTAATTAATTTTAAAGTTTCCTCCTGACAGTTGTACTTTCTAATTTCCCCAGTTAATGTGCATGCATGGTATCTAACTATAAAAGCAGGAATTTCTTTGTGTTTGTGTGTGTGTATGACTCGATTATCTTGAGAACCCGGCATTGTCTGAAGTTGAAATCTGGCAGGTGACAGAAAGGAATGAGACTGTGTTCAGTGAGCAGTGTGTGTTCTGAGTCTGCGAGGTCAGCCACTGGCATAGAAGTTGTTAAGTCAGCGGTGTGGTGGAAATTCTGAAGGGATCCATGTGTGATAAAACTGGATGGATTACTTTCAAATACCTAATTATTATCGAACAAACTGAACACAGAACCAGCCATCTTCAACATACAAACATCAGACAGTACACAAAACCATCTGGCCATAAATCAGATGGTATCAGAACAGTGGCGATTTCTTTAAGATTGCAAAGGAAGCTTCCCCTAAAATGTCAACAAATTTATGGTCAAATATTTACTATTGTGTCAACATTTTAAATGCGTTAGAAGAACACGTTCATCTCGAAGACAAGTTCATTCAGAATCAGCTACATAGCAGCAGTGGCGGCGGAGGGAAAGCGCTGGGAGTTCCTGGCCCATCACTTAGCAACGTGAACACATTGACCCGCGGGAGTAGCTTTAACTGGATACTAGTAGCAGCAGTAGTTGTTTAGTTTATATTTGGTACGAGGGTTTCATTATGGAAATACTGTGTCTCGATAAGACTGCTTCAGCATCAGTAGATGACTATCTGGAATACAGAAGGTTAGACTAAGGGTTGACTGTTTTCAGGGTTAAATTAGCCTAAGCTTTTCAAAAAAATAAGTAGACTAATAGTCTAGCTAGGGAGTGTAGCCTAGCCAACGCTCGCTGACGACACAACACGACCTAGACTGCTAACTCAATAATGTATTGAGACAGGTTCAGAGTTTCTAAGCACCGGGATTTACTGTAATCTGTTCTTGTAGCTAATATTCTGGAATTATTTTATGGCAGTTAACCATTACAGTAGGTAACGTTTCGCAAAAACTGTTTCTATGTTTCTCTCCTAAGAATTGTTGGTGAGTACGATGAAGGCAGGCTATTTTCCCCAGAAGAATATGAAGAGTACAAGAAGAAGGTCCTCCCTCAGAGATTCAAGAACAGGCTGTATGTGAGCTTTGGAGTGCCATGGGGTAAAGACTGCAAGCTCATAGGCCCAGAGACAGCATGTTTCTGCACACACAGGTACAGTACAGTCAACTATGCTGTAATTTGGGAAACTTTTAGTTGTTTTTCTGTAAATAGGCCAACAGACCTTTGGTTTACATTAAGTGCTCGGCTTGGTTCGAGATGGCTTATTTACCTGAGTATATTTACAGCTGTTTTGTGTTAATTTCTCCAGGTACAAGCAGCACCAGACAGACTTTGAGATAGTTCCTTCTGAGCGTCCTCTAGCCCTCCGATGTCTAGTCCCAGGATGTCCATGTGCTGCTTATGAGTACGTTCCTCTGAACGGGTCACAGCCTATCCGCTGCAGGTGCAAACACTCTACCCACGATCACAATGCAACCTCCAAACACCTGTGTAGGAAATGTGAGTTTGGCTGACATCACCCAATAAGAGGTGGAGAGGTGTACCGAAGGACCCTCATCCATGTGTGTGTTTTTCTTCCATTTTTAACTTCCTGTTCTCAGGTACATCCTGTACTGGGTTCCGGAGCCCCTTCACCTGTGGGTGTGGTGAGCCCTGCTCAGCCCACCAGACTCAAGTGAGATTCAGGTCAAAGTTTCAGTCTGAACTAGACCAAGGATTCAGCAGTACCTGATAGAAACCCGATATTGAGCGTCACTGATTAGTGCATCACTCTCCTCCTGCAGGTTGAAACAAGAGAGGAACGGGAGGCTCGAGGACGGCCTGTTGGTCAGCGTGTTCCTTATGCTGCGATGGGAGGACTCACTGGGTTCAGCTCATTGGCTGAGGGGTACCTGAGACTCGATGACAGCGGTGTAGGTGAGAAATCCCCACAGATGTTTCGATGTGGATTCCAATGAAAGGTTCCAAATATCTGTGTTTGTATGTGTAGGTGCTCCTCCCCTCGACACCTTGATCTCTGGACCATCAGGGGCGTTACAGCATGTGTTTGAGAAGGCCTATGGTCCAACCTCCGAACCTACAGGTCAGAACATAGGATGGTCCTATCTCTGGACCTACGGGTCAGAACATAGGATGTAAGGTGCCCTTCATTTCTCTTCTTACAATTTAAATGGGGGCACTGTATGGTGAACGGAATAAACTAAATACTCTTCAACATCGTTTGAGGATAGCATCAATCAAGACAATACATTTATTGTTTTCTGATATGTGCAGCTGAGTCATCGGTGACCCAGGCGTTTTCGACCTTGACGATGAAGGAGGAGGATGATATGGCGTATTTTGAGAGGCGCTACCAGGAGCGGGTGAGGAATGTTCAGTGGCACTAGAGGGCAGTGCAGAGCGATCGACAGCTGTTCGGTGATGCACAGATAAATATACAGCGGAACTTTTATGGTTGGTAAAATGGGAATCGGCAGAGGGATAGAGTGCCAACAGCTTTACAATCATGCCAAAACTCAAACTGTTTCCTACATGAAGAGATTGTATTGCTGTTCTATTGTGTTTTTATAGCATCTCAAAATGTACAAGGCATGAGTGATGTCTCAAGCTGCAGAATTCATTCATAGATAAATAGTGTAATTATCTATTGTTTCAGCTAAAGGCGGAGAGACTGGCTGCCAGAGAGAAGATCTCGTCAACAAGAGGTAGCACATCATCATTGTCCACTAAACCACCTGCCTCTGCACTAACAAGCGCCTTCCCAAATAACCCTGCAAGCAACTATCTAAATAGCTACAAGTCAAAGACACCAGAGTCCAAAAGTCGAATATATTCCAAAAATGAAATACCGTCATTGAATACAATAATGCTCACTCGTTTTGAAAAGTTCGCTTTTTTGTAACTTCTTGATTTTATTGAATTGAGATCTACCGGTACTTTAATATCAAATTGGGCCTGTTATTGAACAGCGATATAGAGTTTTCTGCATGTTATTGTGTTTCACATCAAATCATTCGCCCAGCACAACATGCAATGTACAGTACATATACAAACAGAGACTTGCCCTATGTGTACAACCAATGTGACCTCAATGTAATCAAAGCCGAGGGATACTTGAAGAGGCCAGTCAACCTCTAGCCAATCAGTGACTTAGTCCAATCAGCAAAAAGCCAAAGATGAACACACAGCAGGCATAACTGCAGGCTGCACTTGAGAACTGTAGTAGGTCGGGTACAGCATACATCGAAGGAAGAGTCATTTATAGTGACCTGTCATTATATCCATGTCCACTAGGGGGTATTGTGAGCTTCCCTTTATTTCAATAGGAAATAATGTATTTTACCAATTTAAACCATTAATCACAAATCATTCATCATATTCCTTTTTTCATGTGAATGCCTAGCGGGGCTTTTGCCCAAGTGGTTGTCCAACTAAAACAATTTAGTTCAGGAACTAGCTTGTTTACCTCCTTGATATTTTTTGTACTCTTTCGAATTGTTTCTAGAATTACCCAATGTATTTAATGAATCTGTATGACACACTATGGAGGAGAAGAACCTGGTACTATATACCAAGCAGCTTCAGTGACTTGGATTGTGGAAACCAAAGTAAACTAGATAATGAGAAGTGAAGTGGTGAAATGTATATAGCCTGTTTGTTTGATCTCAAAAGGGATAAACTACATTAAATATGAAAGCATGTATCTTATATGCGTGGTGTGTGTCTCAAGAAATGGATGTTGTTTACCAAATAGGTTACCACGGATTACATGACGATAAAGAAAATCTGAAGGTTTCAACATGGAGATCAGTGTACTGTCTGGATTAATTAATCCAATTCTTCATGGCAGATCAGTGTTGATGAGAACTGTGTTAATCCTCAGGAATGGAATGAAAAAGAATAGAACATGCAATGTTCCTTCTTGGGCAGTACACTTTTAAGTTTTCTTAAATGAATCATAGTAGACAGGATGTAAACATAAACTCCCCACACAAACGTTCCCCACATGTCAGGTCACAGTGGATCATCCTCACGGCTGTGGGGACTGCATCAGTGAACATGCTGTAATCCCATCACCTGTGTCGTCACATAGCGCACACCTGGGGAAGCGTTTTTTGTGTCTTGTGAGTGTGTGCTGAACAGGTGGTCTAAAGGGAGAGGGGCAGGAGGTGGGCTGCAGAGGTGGTGAGGGCGCACCTGCGTCCCTCCAGCCGGGGGTAGGAGAGGGAAGCCAGTGGAATGGATCTTGTCTGAAGGCTGACACTTCACATCCAGTGTGTGTGTGATGACGGGAATATCTGCCACTATGGCATCAACACTCGTGTGTACACAGTACTACACACTGAGAGACGCGAGACTCTTCAAGAACATCCAGATGTATTCTAGAACATCCAGCCTCCAGATATTAGGACATTTGTAACCTCTGTGTGTCTACTTATTGATTTTATTTTGTGTAAAGTTCTAGAACTTTCCACATCAGCCTCACTGACGGAGATAAGAGAAAAAGTCATTCTATAAGAAAAGACCAGAGAAAATAGTCTGGCACCATTAGCTTGTGGTGCATAATTGCTTCACCATAGCAACCCAGTTTTGGCCTGAAATGTAATTAACTTTGGGAATCTGATCAAGAAAATTACTACCTCAATTGCAGCATTGCCATGGGAACCACACCCATCTTTTTTGACAGGGTGCTTCACCGAGAATGAGAGAAGAACAGAGATTAGGAGGGCAATTATGTTGTGCACAAACACTTCATTACTGTAGTACCTTGTAGTGTGAGGACAGATCGGCTAAATTGAAGGAGAGCACATTTTTTCTAATCTGACTAAAATAGGAGAAAGGAGAGAGACAAAGAATCAAAGACAGAACTCAGGAAGTAAGTATCTTAAGATGTTGGTGCCATAACCATCTTTAAAATATTTAAGATGAATAACTTGATTTGGTTGTATATGTTTGAAAAGAGTAATTGTGAGTTTTTTTTCTTAAATGGATCTTGGCTGCTGATGTTCTCCTTGAGTCTCAGAACGATAGAATAGAGTGGAGTAGAGAACAACCAGTATCCTCTTCCCGACAAGATTGATCAATTGTTTTACTTTCATGCCACAGGCAGAAAATACATCAGAACCACTGGAATCAAAGCCCAAACAAAACAACATCAAAGCTTCGGTTTTGGTTTTGACTTTGTATTCTTTTGGAATAGCTGGTAATCGAAAATGCTGTGATTTCATGGAGCCCGTTTGTTTTTCCACTTCGATGGCCTCCTATGTCACTAGGATCTTTGAAGGATGTTAGGATGGGGGGAAAGGGACAAGTGAAGGAATGAGGGAAGGAGTATTTTCTTTTTTCTTCAAGCGTTCAAATGGCAAATTGAAGGCAAAGTCGTGCAGTTCTGAAAAAATCAATAACATTGCTTTGGCTATCAAAGATGATTTCTAACCCTATTTAAAACTCTTCACACACACACACACACACACATGCTAGCACACACGCACACAAACCTTCCATCCTACTCAGACAATCAAGAGGATTCAAAGGAAAGCAGAAACCAAAAAGGAGAACGGAACACTTTCCTGATCTCTGATTGTCTTTTCAAAGTGAACTATTTGCAGTCATCGAGGGACCCCTGATTGGGTGAGACACTCAAGGCAAAATCAAAGGATGTGATACTTCATGACGAAACATAAGAGGAAAAGTGAATGAGAGACAGAAAGATGCAGGCTGGCAGAACAGAAAATAAAACAAACAATTTGAGTGAAGAGGATAGACAAAGACTTACAAAGTAAGGGTGAGCAAGAGAGAGTGAGGAGTAATATTTAGAGGTGAAGAAAGGCTGCGATGCCAGAAGGAGAGAGGAAGAAAGGTCGAGAGACATAACTTTTCCTAAGGAGGCGTCTGAGCCTGTTGATAAGGACCCTGTTGATTTGCTGTTATCTCTGTTCGTTCTCTTCCTCATCGTCCTTTAAGCTTTCTCTCCCCATAACACCCTCTTAAGACCCCTTGAATCGTGAGAAGAATGGTGAAGGAAATGGAACAAGCAAGAGATAGATAGGGACAGGAACTGGCTGAGAGAGAAAGAGAGAGAGGGAGAGGGAAGGTGATAAAGATGTGAGTCAGTGGGTTTTGTGTGCAGCGAAGTAGAATAATACCAAGTACTAGATGATTAAAACTGAACGCTGTTCTCTGTGCATGCCAGTGTCTGGGCATTGTGGAGTGTGCAGAAACTCAACGTAACATCACACGAACATTAGTACTAGGACACTCACTTCTACTGATAAAACTATCAAACCCTAATGTTGAAGTAAAAAGAAATGTCTTTAAAAAGCTGCTCATTCTGCTGACGGACAACTATAGCAAAGTGCTTTTTAATGCTTCTGATGGAATCTTAATAAGGGTTTGCTTAAATTATGCTTTATTAAGTGCCCAATCCCATGTCAGGCAGCAATGCTCAACCAAGTAGTTGGAACTGAAATAAATTACTTAAACAAGTCAAACATAAATGATTGTCTAGGCTAGACTGTTGATAGTGTTCTGTCTGGAATGAACACAGGCACGATACCCACCCACCCAAACTGACTGGCTGTATAAAAGGTGACCAGACAAGATGAACCACCTCACTGTCACATACGCAATCATCATACACTGTCCATGTGACTGGGATAGTGATATGCACTTTGACAGTTTATTGGTTTAACAGTGATTGATTGTTGGTGTTTTTATTGGTCAACACCTTTTATTGGAGGTGTTATAAATTGTCTTTACAGTGCTGCCAGTGAACGCTGACCTGAGGTCACAACTGCACTGGACACATGACACTACTTCTCTGTCATTCTTCAAATCAGTCTGTCAAAGTAGGATGCTTCTTGTATGAACGACACGCAGTCAAGACAGCGTGAGGACGAGACGGTCAACAACATAGACTGACGACATGAAGAAGAACTGATGGGTTTGACTTCGCAGCAGCAGTGACTAACTGCCTCTTAATTAACAGGAGACAAATAGTGTGAACCAGAACATAAGGATTTACATTTCCTGCAATCTCCTGAAGGGAAGTTAACATTTTACTGTCACAGATAAATTAAGCTACTAGAACATTGTCATTACAGAAACTCTATTTCGGTTGATAATTGGCCTTCACATCTTATTTAATGCACTGCTCATTGAAAGGCGAAATTACATGGAAAACCAGCACCCAACCTTAATGTTAACTTAAATTATGTATTTTAATTTATAAGTTCTATATCTAGGTTTAGATATAGAGTATTTTGGTTAGACTGTCAATACTGGTGATGAGGTAACAATGATGGTGGTACTGGGGTTGTTTTCTATGCAGATATGTTGAGCTACTATCTAAACTTAAAACACCAACATTTGTCTTCTCAGCTTGAACAACAGCATGAAATACAATGTGTTTAGCTTGTAGTACAGCATGTCAGCTAAAGACAATAGTATCAGTAAAAGCAGTAATTTAAATGCCATTTGTATTAAATATATGCTTCAGGCAACTGGATATGTTGAGCTTTTTTTCCCTAATAAGCATCTGAAGACACAAGAAAAGAGGAGATAGAGAGCGACTGCCAGACAGTCGCAGCCTTTTTTTGTTACATTTGCAGGTACCAAATAGGAACAACTCGCAGAATGCAGTTACATAAGCCATTTCAGAAATGTAGTGCAATCAATAACGTGTCATTCACTTCAACAATACATCTTGAAGTGAGGATACAAACGTTCAAAAATGAGAGGTCGAGCACCATGGGGAATAACATTTGCATTATAACCAGCTTGAGTTGGCTAATACACAATACTAATTCTGGCATTTAAGGAAAGGGATTTCAGATTTCTCTATGAATGTGTAATCATTGGTGAAAGGCTTACTGTATGAAGTATCAGGATACCAGATACTGCACAACTGTATAGCACTGAGTAAACAGACTGCATAGTTTGTTTTCTTGTATGATAGATAATGAGAATGTTTATTTGTATTTCTTTTATTACATCTTGAGAAACACTTTCCATCCACTCTGATGGACCACTGTCAAGCTTCTAAAAGTAAAGCTCAATCTCTCTGTATGAATCACTGTATCTACAGAAAGATGGAGTGGGTAGATGGGGGTAGATGGACTCTAATGCCCACTGACCTAAAGGTTATCCAGAGTTGTGATCTTGGACTGCCACTGACGGCCCTCCCTGAGGCCATCAGTAGGGGCATGTTGTTTACTGTGTTGGCCTTGTTCCCTCCGGGCACAGGGATGCCATCTGTAGCCTGTGTGTCACCATGTGAGGAGTGTGTAACATACGTGACTTTGTGCTACTCTGTGTCGTCGTGATCCAGTCTGAGTTTACTTGTACCCTCATACAACTAACTCCTGCCACTGCACTAAAGTAAAGGCCAATTATAAATACTATATAAACTAACAACACCCCGCTAACCTCAAAATGACAGGGAAAACAGAAATATGAATAGGTATAGTAGGTAGACTTCTTGCTCCACTTACTGTAGTGGGAAACGCTGTGCAACATCCGTCCCTGCACTCTCACTTCATACAAGCACTTTAAAACATCTTGGTTGAAAACGTTAAGACAAGCCCGCTGAATACTGATTCCAGAGATTATTCACCAGCTCTCAAAGAGTGAGAGACGAAGGTATCATGAATAGATTTTGAATGAAGTGCTTGGTAGGCCTACGTCAAAGAAAATTCCTATTCAGGGATTTTAAAGGAGATATTTAAAGGTTTGTCTGTATCGGTTATCTGGATGCCCTGAGTGGAATATATCCTGGGTGGATATTTGGGTGACATCTAGCTATCACACTAAACTTTTGGTATTTTGAGTGGCCCAAGTGATCCATTCTATATCAATAGCCTATTGGACCAGATTAGTGCTGCTATTGATTCATCACATCTCAAACGCATCCAGTGCATTTTTGACTTTCAAATGAATATGATTATAGGTCTATTTTGGCCTCAGGCGGGCTTTCATTGCAAGTTTGATTAAATTCATCCGAATGTTATTTCAACACACGTAGATAAAGTCATCAGTAACCATTAAGAGAAGATGATTAACTATTGTCGCGCATTTCTAAACCGCCTTCTCTTCTCCACACTTGTCATTACTGTCCATTGTTTCACTTTATCAGCCAGCGCTATTAAACATTCATGCATCTGGTAGAAAAACAACCAATTAACTGTGAAATACACACTCATATACGCACTGACACACACTGACACAGTGAGTGAGAAACAGGGTTACATGGCAATGGACAACTCTTTTCATAGATCATGATTACAGCTGCTATTGTTTATTTCCAGCATTTGATTTTCATTTGAGGTAAAAAGTAAATCTGAAGAAATATATATTTATATATATACACAATAGACTTAAAGTCGTCGTTCAAAATAGAACGATGACAGCTCAACAAGTGACGCGTAACTTCCTCAGCCAAAGAGACTTGCGCTCAATGGTGCGCGCCTGTGACGCCTTCTCCATCTGCGACCCCGATATATAAATCGCACCCCACTATTGAACAGTCAGGAGCCGAGAAACATTCAAGAACAGCATTCGAACTATCCTTCTCAAATGTAAGTAACACTTAAAAACATACTTTACAATGAATGCAATGCCATTGATGCTTGGTTTCCAGATTTCGGATAATCTAAGTTATACAGGCTATAACCTGTTGTGATATTTACAACTAAATAAATATGTATCTGTGGTTACCAATTGAGATCAGAAACACATTAACTTAGCTAGTAGCATTAATATAATATATTAATTGTTATTTCAATACAATTAAATTGCACTGAAGACATTACTTGTTTTGTCTTTGTGCGCCATGGACTGCCTTTAAATCTCCTGTTTTACGGTTAGAAAAAGTTGATGTTAAGAATAAATGTGAGATGGAAGTAATGTAAGTAGTTTTTTTTTACTTACTTCCGTAGTAGTGAAGATGCAGCACAATTTTGGAACCTGGCTGAGTGCTCTGGCGTTAATCATGTGGGCTCTCCTATGCATTGGGACGTTGACTGACGGGTACCCAGTCAAACCTGAAAACCCGGGAGAGGATGCACCAGCGGACGAACTTGCCAAATATTACTCCGCCCTTAGACATTACATTAACCTTATTACACGACAGAGGTAAATGGTAGCCTATGGATGTACGTGGAGGCACGGAAACCCCACGACGGATCGGGAAAATAGAAACTTGATAAACCATATTGTGTTCCATCTTATAGGCTTTTTTGTAGGAAATGTTTGACCAAAAAACTTTTACTTTAGCTTTTTGCATTTATTATGTAGGCTAAATAGAGATTATTATTGATTAATTAAAATAGTATCAGTATACACGGTGCTTAAATGAATTATCTGTTTGGAGTTGTTTCGGCTAAATAATTCGTACAACTCCAAACAGATCAAATGTGTTCTTTTTTGGAATGCTTGTCCATTTTAAATGCAGGGTTAATCCCAGTGGAACATCCCGTTGATGCTCATTAACAACGTCCCACACGCGCGCTTCACAGATTTCATTATTCTCCCGGCGCTTGCTCGCGCTCGTTAGAAAACCTACCGATTTATTAGCGGCAAGTGCATTTAGCTGGTGTTTCTCTTCAATAATTGATTTTGTTAACTTGGAGATGTTGACTGTGCCAAAACATTAGGACACGGCCATAAGAAAAGCATAATGTAAAACAGGAGCACCAGTATTTTACCTCAGGTCTTTAGCCTTATTCTGCATGTGCATTTAATTTTCTGAGGTTTGACAGATGTCTTCAAGGGTCTCTCACCCACGCTCTCTCCCTGTTATTCTCAGGTATGGCAAGAGATCCAGTCCTGACACGCTGGACACACTGATCTCAGAATTGCTGATGAAGGAAAGCACGGATAACCTCCCACAATCCAGGTGTGTGTGTGTGTGTGTGTGTGTGTGTGTGTGTGTGTGTGTGTGTGTGTGTGTGTGTGTGCGTGTGTGTGTGTGTGTGTGTGTGTGTGTGTGTGCATTGGCCTCTTTCAGTGGGTGCATAGCCTGAATGCTATCTTCCACTGATAAATATCCTTAATCACAGCATCTTCCTGTTTCCCATCTAACCAGATACAATGATCCGTCGAACTGGTGATCCACCTGACCTTATTGCCCTGATGGTAGTAAGACCTCAACAACATCATCTCTAAGTCCTCTAACCCTTAACTACCCCTGAGTAGTATGTGTACCCCCTCCTTTGTACTCCCCCAACCTCTATGTTAAGATGACTCATTGAAATGTACATAGTTTATTTAAGATTGTTATCCGTGTATAGTCATCTCAAGAGAGAGTCATATTGATTGTATTGTAAAACTGTGCTATTAAAGATTCATTATCTAAAAGGGAGCATAACAACTAATCCGTTTTTTTATTCTGGTGTATCTGATTGAACTGAGGCTCGACAAAATAGGATTGGCGCATGACTATAACAACATTGTATAGACTTGCACGAACATGTGAAAGCGAGGAGGGTCATTAAATTTGCTGGACAATGTATTTAGATACTTGGCAAACCAGAAGTGCTGCATTTAACTTGGACCCCCAAGCACTGACCCGGTCATTCTCAGTGCAGTTTTGTGACTGCACTAATATGTTGGGTTGAGGGCGCTCTCTGCTGGTGGTTAAGTGTACATTGACCAAAAATCATGCTGGTCAGAGGATTGTAAAGCTGCGTACACTCGTGCTCTGCTCCCTTTACGGTGTCTTTGTTTTTTTAAATGTTATTATTCCGATGTATTTTGGTTTGATGTTTAATCCTGCGTGTTACTCTGTACCCTGTATTCGTCGTCCTGTGTGGTAAGGACTCACTACGTCGAAATAGTAGAGACCGATCTGAATGACCCCCCCATGAATTGATAGGACTAATTGATGCAAAGTTAATATGATTGAGTTTGACACAACATTTCTGACTGGAAAATTACTTTAAAACCAAACCAAATCCCAGTTAATCTCCAAATTAATAATTTTCAACCAAACGAATTTCATTAGGCTTACCAATAACGCATTTGACGACACACTGACGCATTTTGTTGTAGGCTACTTAAAACTCAAAGTCTCTTCTCACGAGGGGATGACAATTATAGCATAACATAATTTAGATTTGAAATACATTCAAAGTAAAACACTGTAATCGTCCTTGTTAGCTGGGAAACGGCTATGATTCGTCTATTCAGACCTTTGTCATCATTGTAGGCGTGGTTTGTTCGTGTGATTGGCATAGTATATTCACTGGTAGTTAGCTGCGGGACCACGACTGCTGAGCCGAGGGGTTTGAATATCAACCGGGACAGCAAGTGAGACTGCGAATTTATTCCAACGGGTAAGTCATCACTAAACAATACTATGTAGACTGAGAATATCAAGTTTATGAACAAACTAATCTGTTCGCTAAAGAGAAATCAACACTTTTTGGTTTTTGAAATGCAAGACTTTGCACAGTCCCTTCGATTTTCTGAGTAGGCTATGGGAGCTTTATTTGGAAAGGCTTAACGCAGCTCCAATGGAGCCTTGCTCGTGCGTGATTATTCTAGTATCGGATGCAATTCCTTTCCTCTAGTATGACGCGTTAAACAATACAATAGTTGTATTATATCCTACACACTCCCCAAAGTGTGTAGACTACAATGCCTTGGATGGGTAACAAAAATGGCCGCACGTGTGACGAGATCACTGTAATTTACGCGCAACTGATGGCTAAATCGGTTAAACAGTGTGACACACGCGTAGACCCCACGCACTCCTGTCCAGGATATCGATCTATAGGATGAGCAAGAACGGGATCGGTTGCGTATAGTCTTGAGCCTCTAGGACAGGCGCAAGGAAGTGGTTTCAGCACCACCACGTCCCATAACAATGCAGCGCATCAATACAGAAGGAGCAGTTGCAAAAAAACAAGCGCGCTGAGCAGTGTTGCACGCCGCGATTATATGAACCGTGTGTCTGAAAACTAAGTTTTTTTGTTGTTTGTGTTTCTGTCTGAACACGCTCATAAAACAACTTAAGATACATGAATGGATGTGGGTGGATCGGGTGTCTTAGGACTGGGCAGAGGCTGTCTATCCCGAGTCCGCCAAGAGCCTGAAGGCAGACGAAGTTATTGATTATTTCTGATACATCTGAGCGTTCTGTCGAAACCTGCTATCACATTACCCATACACATATCGATACCCTCTCATATGACGTCTAAATAGTGAACATAAAGTAATTAAGTTGTACAAAATGCTTTTTGGCATGCACTCTCTCAGTCTGGCTGTCGTGCGCACACGAGTCTCGAGTAGCCTTTCGTACATGGCAATTGGTTCGGTGCACGTAAATGGGGAAACCCTGAAGATGGGACACTTCCTTGGGGCATCCTTAGCGGGGAGTGGCCAGTGGAGGCTCCAAACGTGGGCAATAGACTCACACAATGTTCAGAAGGCAATACATCTCTCCTTCCTGTCTTCCCTGAAGCAGTCATATCCGACTGAATTCGATTTGTGAAAGTTAATTAAGGAAAGGGATGTTCAAACCTCAGAGCAGGTTCAGACTCCAGCACAGTTCTTGTCGATGTCGACAGGATATTTCAGTTGGCTTTGGAGTTTGTTTCTGGCCTAGTAGTCCTCGACAAAGGAACATATTTTCTTAACTTCGTATTCGCTGATTGATGATGTCCATACAGGTAAAGCACTTTATTCCAGGCAAAGATACTTTTAACAGTGTGGTGATGGGTCCTCCTCAATCCAGATAAGGATATCAAGTCAAGTTGGTTGTCCCTATCAGTTGTTACACTCAAACACAAACAAACAGAGGAATAATCTAGCGTCACTGACTCCTGGCTGTCTTCCTACAGATAACCAACAGATGCATCATAGGGCAGACATTGTTTCTGTCATTTTAGAACTGGTCCCAGAACCACCTTCACCATGGACTACCAGACACATTTAGAGTTGGCCTCATGTCTGATTGTGGGAACACACTTCTTAGTCCGCCCACTCAGTCAGCAAGGTTTTTCTGTATGGAACTGTGAGGTCATCAGACGTCGCCAGCACAGCTCTTATCCTAGCAGTCAAAGGGGGTGAAGTGGTTCACTCCAACCCGGTACGGATTCACAGTGGCACGGGAACCAACCAAATAATGGAGATGAGCAGGAGCTGTCAAATTCCTCTTGTTCAACGCCACATCCTTGCATAACACTCCTCCTCCCATCTCTCTCTCTGTCCTTGTCCCATTTTCTTTCTCCCATCCCCTTGCTTCTCTGTAAGTCTGCGAAGACAGTGAGAGGAGCCTAGGATGGGAGACAGCGAGGACAGACAGACGGTTGGTCATGTGATGAGTTATGTCACAGGATGCTCGTTAAGATGGCTTCTCGTTAGGTACCGGGTGGCATCGATGTGCTGTGGTCACCGAATGCAATCAAATGTAATTGGCCAATTGAAACGAGCATCTCCAAAATAAATAATTTGATAAAAGGAAGAATATAATATTTCGAATAGTTAAGAAATAAGATTCTAAGAAGTAGGTGTATTTAGTGTTGATCATTTTGATTATTACTTGTATTATTTTAATGTCGTAAAATGAAGTTGGTCCTTGGTAGTATAATCCTCTTATATGGAGGCACGTGTACACATAGAGTGACCTACATATGTTATGACTGGGGGTAGGGGGCTGCTTCTGTATGTGTGTGCATGTGTGTGTGCGTGTGTGTGAGTGACCAGGGGTTGGGCAGGGGGAGGGGGGGTGCCGTATGCAATCTCTGTGTGTGTTTGTGTGAAGGGGGATTTGCCTGTAGAAAAGCTTACCATCGCTATCCCTCGCAGTCACTCACGGCATGGTCATCAAGAGTGCTTCCGCAAACTTCGATAATTGCCACTTGCTCCTACGAGAGCTTCAGCCGGGCAGCAGAGGCTCAGGAGGACATGGCGGCTCAAAGGCAATCTGGGTTGCCGACCTTGCTATTGTGAATGGTATTGACTGAGAGAAACCCAGTGTGGCGGCTCAGTTCTCTCATTCCACTCAGGCCTCCGTGCCTCCGGTGCTGTGGAGAAGGAGCTGGAGAATAAGGACACTCGTGTGTGTTTGTGTGCCTGTCCACTATTGACTGGATTTATGTGTGTGTGTTTCTGGGTGCCTTTTGAATGTGATGTTTTTGTGTTTATTCACCACCATCCATGCCTTTACTAGACCTGCACACACACTTACAGACGTAAGCTACTTTTTCAAACGACTGACAAATGTTTAGTGGTCTACACGAGGTCTCTCGCAGATGATACGTTGCTGCGTTTTGCACAAAAACCAGAGAGGCTGATCCGTAGTAATCCCTCTTTCACAACCTGTCCGTCATCTGGCTGCTTGGCAACCAGGAACATGGGGAGGGCACTGGTTGGTTCATCCCCATCCCCTGCTGGCCAATGGCAGCATGGTGTTTCATTATTCAACTTCTTGTCTACTCTCCATAACTGAAGTATTTTTGTATGTGGTGCATGCTTCTCTTGTCTCTGTATTACTACATATCTCCCTTGAACTCTTCTTTTGAAGACTTGAGTTTGACTTGAGACTCGTGTGCAGCCTCCCTTTTCTCCCTCAAGACCCTGCTGTTTCTTAAGTGCAAGTTTTCTCTCATCTCTTCTCTTGTTAGCCTCTCCTCCCTCTCCTCTCTCCTCTCCTCTCCTCCTCCCTCCTCCCTCTCTCCTCCCTCCTCCTCTCTCCTCCCTCCTCCCTCCCTCCCTCCCTCCCTCCCTCCCTCCTGTCTCTTATCCTTAGCCTCTTTTTTTCCGACCACAGCGTGCGCTCTCCGTGGCCCGAGTGTCCTGTGCCCCCTCTTCCTCTTCTCCTCCTTTCTATGTCGACAGAGAGGCCCTTCGGGGGCCCCGGGTCCTCCATTGACTTGGCATGATTGGAGGAGGAATTGTGCAAGTGGCTTTTTGGTCATTAACATTCTTCCAGGGATATCTATCACTTCCAATGAGCGTTCGCCCAGTGATGGTAATCTGCATTGCGTAATGAAACTGGGCACTAAGCTTCTCACTGCCGTAATGGACCAATTAGCACGAATGTGACTGATGGGCAACAAATGAGAGCTCCTGATAGAGAGATGTTGAAGAAGGAAAAGGTGGCCTGGAATAATGTGTGCTGGTTAAACCAGCGGTCTCCTGCACTGGTTATAATGGTCTTGTGGATGTTTCTGAGAGATGGAGGTATGGGTAGGTAGAAGCTGGGTTTAAGTCTCAGAGGAAAGCTGAGGTTCAGGGGGATAAGAAGACAGCAGTGTCTTCATAAGTGTGTATGATCACTCCTTTGTAATTACTGGATAAGGACTTCCTTATCACAGACATACTACATCAGTTGTGAAATGATCCAGAAAGACTGAGAGAGGTAAAGAGGAGGGGATTATCCATGCAAGAGTTTATTTAGTATAAATTAAAACGGTTCATTTTTAGATGGCTTTTCCCCATGGTCCATCTCATTATGGTGTATAGCGGGCGTAGGTGGGCCTAATGCTGCCAGACTGTGACATTATTGGAACGCCTCAGTTTACAACCGTTTACTGTCAATAGAAGAGGGGATGATGGAGAGAGGGACTACACAGTGTGTGCTTTATGTGTGTGTGTGTGTGAGAGAGAGAGAGACAAATATATAGAAAGTTTGTGTGTATGTAAAACGAAGGATAGAAATCATCACGTGGGTCTTATTGTTTAGTGCTGTGTCATTTTCAGTAGGATGACACGGCCATGCCGCATCACGATGATGTCATCACCTCTGAATGGAGGTTAACACAATGGTCCTCGCTGTCCCTCAGAGATGAACAATGGCCGCTGTCTGTGTGACATAGATCCACAGCCTGCTGGGGACAGGAACGAGACAAAAGTGTGAAGGAGAAAGTTTGTGGCACGTGTCAAAGTGAAGAAATGTCAAAGAATGTCTTGTGTGTTCGTGTGTGTGTGTTCCCTGTTATAAGCTGGCTGTCATCTCCATCTTTCTCCTCAGACTTCTGTTGGCGTTGACGGATGAGCTGGCTGTAGGAGAACAAGGAGCATTGGGGAACACCGTCTGGCAAAGGTAAACGAAACGAGTGCACCTACTCTTCTACTCACTACTACACACTTTGTTCTTGTGTGTCTACATCTTTAGAATGCTGGAGGGGAGAATTGTGCGCTTGTCACTCGTCCTCTGGGAGAGAATGTGCACTTAACGTGAGCGTTTGTGTGTGTCTGAATGGAATGAGATGAGACAGGTATTCTAAGCACTTCTTGGTCGTCGCCTAGTAAGGGTTCGTGCTCCCAAAATCACTACGGTACTATGTTGACTTGAGTTGTTTGGGTTGACTGACAGTGATTATTATCTTCACAGCTCCACCCTGACTCACACACAACCATGATCACAGGTTAGAAGATTAGATGATGTCTGTGCACAGCTTTACTCAACTCTAACATGGCAGGCTATGTTTTGAAACTACAGCTAAAGTATTGACTACTTAACATAACACATCACATCTAGATACCACTCTGACGTAAAGCAATTGTACTGTTTTGCTTATGGGTCATGGTCATCTACAGTAAGATACCTTGTCTATCGTACTCTAACATCATTAGATTTGCTTATGAATAATCCACTACGTTTAGGGTCTGTCCTGAAATCTAATTATTTTGTTGTTGGAACTGTGGTGGGAAGAAAGAAAGAGACAGACCTGGAGAGGAAGAAAAAGAGAGAGAGACAGAGCCAAAAAAGAGAGAAAATGGGAGGCAGCGAGAATCCAGAGTAGATTCCGTAATCCTGGGTTTTTAGCGACCGGATGATAATCCTGCTCTGTGTGCTGCAGGGGGGCTGAGTGGGGGAGGGGTATAGATGATGGGGGTGGGCAGTGGGGGGGCAGGGGGGGGCAGGGGGGAGCAGATTAGAGCGTGGCAGATCATCTATCTATCCTCTTACAGTGCAGCTGTGACATAGTGGGAGGGACTTGATGTGCAGAGAGAGAGAGAGAGAGAGAGAGAGAGAGAGAGAGAGAGAGAGAGAGAGAGAGAGAGAGAGAGAGAGAGAGAGAGAGAGAGGAGAAAAGAGGAGGGGAGTCCAGGGGAAGACAGAGAGACGCATGGTGTCCTAGGGGACAGTTCAACTGTGGCAGCTTTCAAAGAGCACTTACAGATATAGAGTATTGAAGTGGTGAGTCATGCTGATACTTGCTGTGGGTCTTAGCATGTGGCAGAGGGGAGTTCAACAACAATTTAGGAGAAGGCTGAGGCTGGCAGGCTGCACTGTTGATACCCAGATGTGTTGACTGGCGAGAGCTTTGAGGTTCTTTTTACCCAGAGTGCTCTGTCTAGCCCTAGAGGAATGACCCCCCCACCCTGCTGTTTCTCCTCAAGAATGGGAAGAGGGCAATGGAAGGGGGGCAGGGGTCTTGTTTGCAAGGTAGGGGGCAAGGAAGAAGGGCCCAGTTGGAATTTAAGGTCAGGCCTATCCCTTTGTACTTACGTAAAATGACTTATGTAATAACAGTGTTAGATGTGTGTGTGTGTGTGTGTGTGAGGAAGGCATAGCTTGCTTTTGGAGGGGGCAAAGGATGGTGTAAGGGTAGTAAGAGAAGGGTTTCTCACACAAACCTGCAACGGCAGGAGAGGATTGTGGGATTAAATGTGTGTGTCTGTTGTGTTCAGGGGGGAGAGTGGGAGGGGGCCAAGGGGGCGGTATCTGGGGCAATAGTGAGGGAGGGGCTTGAGAGTGACTGAATGTGTCCACATCTGTGTACGTCAGCTATTGGTCTCCATCTCTCTATCGTTCAATTCCCTTTCCATTGTGTCTGCTTCTTTTCACCTCTCCCTCGATCGTTTGACCCATTCAGCCTCTCTGTTTCCCATCCTTCCTTTCCTTCCTGTTAGTTGTCTTAAAAAAACCCAGTGTCCAGTATCTTTGTGTCTGTCTTCCTGCCGTCCTCTGACCCCCCTCACTTCCCCCCTCTCTCCAGACCTCTCACTCTTCTCTCTCTCTCTTTTGATTTTATCTTTAACTTTAGAGGCTATCGCTCGCGCTATTCGGTTCCGCAGCAGAGCAGTCAGTGGCAGGCAAACTCGTCGGCGGTTGACTTGCTGTCGTCGACTAGCGGTTAGCCTAGCATACCTGTGGTCCAGCAGCATTGTGCAGCCCGGCGTTGTGCTCGGAGATGGTTCTAGCCATGGAGGACGCCTGTCCCAACGGGGTGGAGGTGGAGCCCCCCCCAGACGGGCCGGCAGAGGCAGCGGCAGCAGCCGGAGAGGAGGGGGTCGAGGAGCCCGTGCTGGGGGCCAACACACCAGGAGGTGAGAGACCAGGTTGCCAGATATTTTTTTACAATAAGAAGTGAAGACGCAGCACTTTCTTCAGCTGTTTCTCCACCTTCAGGCTGTCTCTTAGTTCATTGTGTGGATAGAACATAGGTTGCCAGATCTTTTCAAGGGAACAGACCTTCGATGTATCGTTTGTTATCGGGGCCAGCTATCACAGTCATGATTTGGGGGGAGATTTGCTACTCCACTAATGTTTTGGGGTAGTGTTGGGTTGCCAAAATAGTTAAACGGCATCCCTGGGTGGGAGATTGTGAGGTAGGGAGTAACAGGCTGCAAGATTCTGTTGATTATTAGATTACTCCTGTGATCCTTTTTAAGTCTTGGAAAGGGGGGGGGGATAGTTTCCCAGTACAGGAGAAAATCCACATGGTTTTATAGGAGGGAGAGAGGGCGACTGTGAAAGAGATAGAAAATATAATTATTCTGCTTCCGAATTTAAATGAAGGAGTGAATGAAATAGAACAAAATGTAATTCCCCTTTCAGATGATTTGCTTATTGAGAAGGCTCCTTTTTCATTTGCTGCAGAGTGCTTTCGTGTGTGTGTGTGTGTGTGGTTGCAGTGAATGTGAGTGTTCGCTTGTACGGTCGATGTGAGTGTGTGTGTGTATGTGCATGTCAAGCTAGGATTAGAATGGATCTAGTTTTAATAAGGCTTAAATTCATCCCTCTTTCTCACCACACAATAGCATATTTTGACAATTCTATGGTTGATAAAAATAGTCAACACACGTACGTGGCAGCGCCTTTTCAAATTCTGGCGGATGACGTGTACAAACCTCTTCTCTGATCTTTAAGTAGAGGACAGAATGACACAACAACTCGACCCAGAGTGCAACGGTCAACTCAGAGATGATCTATACGGGCTTTTTGTACCTTGGTCAGTCTGGTTCTGCTCTTCAACAGAGTTTAAATGGAATTCCCTGGTGACAGGATGCCGGACCTGTCTGGCAAAGTCTCCTCATCAACACTGCCTGTTACAGTAGCTATGCTAGGGACACTTCAGGCTTACGTTGTTGTTTTTTATGATCGATAAAACAGCTTTGAGGGTAGAGCTAAATGGGTACTTATCTGGCATAGACAAAAGGTTTCATGAAGTCTGAACAAAGCACAAACACACACTTTCTCATGCACACACACACCCCCACACTTATCTGTGTGTCTCTATGTCACTCTCCCTGTCTCTCTTACACACACACAGACACATACACAGACACACACACAGACACACACATACCCTAGAAACACACAAGAACCAGATACCCACAAGTCTCTGTCAAGTCACACTTTTCCTCTGTGGAATTTGGGAGCACGAGATCGTTTTGTGGCCTCAATATCTTTTCCTTTGGCATGTCTATGTGTATGCGAGGGTGTTAAGTGTGCGTGTGTCGCAGTGAGACATCATTTCAGTCACATGCACTTTCATGTGCGTGTGTGGCCTCTCTATAGCAGAGTTTATACGAGAGATGACCTTACCCAGTGTATGAGTGACTGAACTGTAATCAAAGGGGTGGTTTAATGGTTGTTTGTGTATTCATGTACAGATGTGTGGGTGTGCTGTAATTACAAATGGTTTCAAACAGTGTGTTTGTTGGTGGTGGAGTGTGTGTGTTTTTGTTTATGTATGTATGCTCTGAGTTAGACTCCAAAGATGTTTATAGTTCTAATTTATTGACTTGCAGAGGCCTGAAATGTTTGTTCACAAACCAATTTTGTTTGTGTGTGTGTGTGTATATCTTTGTGTAAGTGTGTGTGGGTGTGTTTGCTTGTGTGTCCCGCTCAGCTTTTGAAAAGTCACCTTCCCCTGCTACACCTCTAGCTGCCAGTCACATGACTACATAAGCTTCTGAACTCCCAGCTCAGCAGTACTGTATGTCTGTGTGTGTGTGTGTGTGTGTGTGTGTGTGTACAATAAGTGTGTGACAGAGAGAGAGTTAGCTTTCAAGACAGGTAAAAGTGACAAAGAAGAGAAGGCAAACGGAAGAAGGAAGAAGCAGATGATGGCGAACGCACACATACATTACACATGGACACACACACAGACACTTACACACATGCACATTCTTCCCATGCGGATCTGTAAGTGTATTACAGGGTTTACAGGGGCTTTGAGACCCTGGCTTTAAGGTGTTAGCGTGCATATACCTACAGTCCACCGTCTTTCTCTCACGCTGTCACACACACACTAACACACACACACACTGAGGACAGCGCAGCACGTCAGGACAGACACACTCAGTGGGGGGACTGGATTGAAACATCCGACACAACCGTTCATAAACGGAACTCCTTCTCCCGGGATAACCCCTTCGCTTCGAATCGGATCAGATACCGGTTCAAAGGACTACATCTGGAAACACGGACAGAACTACAATCATGACCGCCAGTCTCAGAACTCAATTCTGCACTGCCTTGCATACCGTTGAATTACAGTAGAGGCTGTGTCTGAGGATGACGCAAATGGGTCTGTGAGAACTCCTTCAAACACACCATCTGTCTGTAACCCCTAGCTACATGACTGTGTGTATGTGTGGGTGTCAAAGTACAGCATAGCATAGCTATCGCCTCCTTATAGTTCCCTGGCTGAGCACGTGCACATTTGTATTGTAATTAACTCGTAGCTCTCCCTCTCTGTCTCCATAGCGATGCAGCAGGTGTTGGATAACCTGGGCGAGTTGCCCAACTCTACGGGGGCCAAGGACATCGACCTCATCTTCCTGCGAGGCATCATGGAGAGTCCTATTGTACGCTCCCTCGCCAAGGTAGCACACACACATAGAGGGGAACACACACAGAGACTAACACACAGACAGCGCAGAGCCACGGCTGTAGGCGCTTGCTAAGGTCGACTCCGCTCAAGGTAACACGCACACGAGCACACACACACACATGACGGGAATGGGCACTAACCCATCAATGTGGAGGGTCACACATATTGCAGACACACACACAGAACATCTGCAGCCACTAGTGAGGTCAGCGTGTCCTCGTCAGCCCAGGGGGAGGGGCTTGGGCCTCGGCTAGACATGGGGACGATGTCACCGTGAGTTAGTCAGGAGCCCAGTTGAGTTGACCATCCTGCCACGGGCCCTGGAAGTGACAGTCACAGCCCAGAGAGGGCAGGGCAGCGGCAGGCAAGGGTGACTGCCGACCCTGGAGGTGACAGACCCTCTGTGGTGACAGAGCCCAAGATGACTCTGTCATACTCAACCATGTCTTGCTAGCTGCCATTTTGCAGTCAAGAAGAGTGGGGTTGCCCCCTGCACTGAATAGAAAGACTAAGAGCAATAAAAGCATAGTTGTAGTTCTGCTTAGAGCTGAATGCTGCGCTATGTTGAGACATTAGTGCTAGCATCTTGGAAAGCAACTCAACACACATGCCTCATAGAATACCCCAGTGCCTTACACTCCATGATAACACAACTCTACTCTACTAAATGGCAATATGGCAAAGATAAACATAACAATATCACCGAGCTACACTTTAGAATCAACATCTCCTCTTTCTGGGTGTGAAACTGATTTCTTTTTAACCTTGAACCCTGTAACCCCGCCTCCCTTTCCAGGCTCACGAGCGATTGGAGGACGTGAGGTTAGAGGCGGTCCAGGACAACAACGTGGAGCTGGTTACTGAGATCCTGGGAGACATCAGCAGCCTCAGCGTCCGCGACGACAGCGCCGCAGAACTCTCCAGAATCCTTCAGGAACCCCACTTCCAGGTACCATCTTTCCCTCACTCACTTATTCTATTATGTATGCAACCCACGCCTCCTCATGAAAGGAGAGAGGGCTTTTCTCTCAGCTGAAGGCTAAGGATCCCTTGACCTACTAAAGAGAGAGGAAGAAAGGACCAGTTGTGTCATATGGCGATTGTTAGAGTGCATCGCACTATTTTTAACCTTCTATCTTTGTGTGTGTGTGTGTCCCACCTTCTCCTGATCTCTCATCCGTCCTCTGTCAGTCGCTTCTGGAGGCACACGATATGGTGGCGTCAAAGGGTTACGAGGCCCCTCCCCCAACCGATATGACGAATGACGCGTTGGTGAACAGTGCCCTGATGCAGGCCGACGCTGTACGCATGATCGGCATCCGCAAGAAGGCCGGCGAACCGCTGGTGGGTTTGTGTGCCTGTGTGTAAACTACCACTCTTCCAATAGTATGGGCCTCCTATTGTGAAGTGACATACTACACTTTAGCAGGTGATTTACTTTGCAATAACAGACGGTACAACACATGGAATATGCAGCTCAGTGATGCACGTCGAATCGAATCTCGTCACGGTTCTATCGATCTCTATCTTACCGCGGCGAGGCATCCTTCTCTCCAGGGTGTGACGTTCCGCGTGGAGAAGGACGACCTGGTCATCGCCAGGATCCTGCATGGCGCCATGATTGACAGACAGGGGCTGCTGCACGTCGGCGACATCATCAAGGAAGTGAATGGGCGGGACGTGGGGAACAACCCCACTGAGCTGCAGGAGATGCTGAAGGACTGCAGTGGAGGAATCACCCTTAAGATCTTGCCCAGCTACAGGGATGCCCCGGCCCCACCGCAGGTAGACACACACACACACACGCACAGAAATGTTAGGTTCTAAAACATCTGCTATGTTTGGTGTTACTGGTGAAATGTCCTTGGGCTATGTCAGAATCCCGAGCACTGGAATTTGAACTCTTAGAGCCCTATTAATAACACTCCACAAGGTATCTGGGACAGGCGCACACACCACCACACACACACCACACACCACACACACATACTTACTGTAATCACAATGAGTACATTGACTGTGTTTTTCTTCAGACATTTGTAAAGGAGTATACATTGATGCCAAAAACAGTATAGAATCAAGAATTTCGAAATGCGCAATCAGTTTGATGTGTACCTTTTTCCTCGCTTGATGGAAATAGAATTAACTGGCTTGGTCTTTAGTTGATTGTGTGTCGAGTTTCAGAAGCTTGTTTTGTTGTTTATCTCTGACTGCCTGCTTATGTAAGCTTACACAAACCCAGACCAGTCACCCACTTGACATGTGATGAAGAAAGCATGTGTATGTTTCTTTGACCTTTACCTTTTTAAATATGCGCTTCAGCATGTGTGTACTGTCTAAACAGTCAATGTATGTTATGGTATCTAAACCTAAAACATCGACTTTATCTGGAACCCTCAAGTCAGACTTTGTTGTCTTGTCCATACATCTTTGGCTGAGTAAGCAGTATTTCTGAAGCGAGTGGGGGTCAGATGGCTGAGTGGTTACGGAATCTGGCTATTAATCAGAAGGTTGCCGGTTTGATTCCTGGCCGTGCAAAATGACATTGTGTCCTTGGGCAAGACATTTCACCCTACTTGCCTCGGGGAGGGAATGTCCCTGTACTTACTATAAGTCGCTCTGGATAAGAGCGTCTGCTAAATGACTAAATGTAAATGTGTGTGCATCTCTGTTCTCAGGTGTACGTGCAGCCACACTTTGACTACGACCCGGCCAGCGACAGCCTGATCCCCTGTCGGGAGGCGGGGCTTGCCTTCAAGCGTGGGGATGTTCTTCAGATCGTCAACAGAGAGGACCCCAACTGGTGGCAGGTGAGCAGCCCTGCAGTGTCTCTACTGGACACATCTCCTCTCCTCCCTCTCTTTGTTTCTTTCTAGAAGGTCCTACAAGAGAGCAAAAGTCATGGAAGGATGCGTGTGTGTATGTGTGCTTCTCTTGCTTTGTTAAAGGTGCTAAAGGTAGCAGTGTGCTGAAAGTTTAGCAGTTTGTGACTGTGTGATGGTTGGACGGTGGTTTGCTGTGTTCAGGACTGTGTTGTGTGCTCTTCCAGGCGTGTCATCTGGTCGAGGGGGCAACAGGACTGATTCCCAGTCAGTTCTTGGAGGAGAAGAGGAAAGCCTTCGTCCCACGAGACTTTGACGGCTCAGGTACCTCCACACACGTCCAATCAATTTCATAGGGCGTCTTTTCTCTGTGTTGCACGCGTGAAGTGTGAGAGGACGAGTCCGTCCTCTTGGTAGGGATAAGGTGGAGAGACCACCTAAAGTGGGTTAGGTATTCCCCCTTGTGGCCATCTGTTGTAATTGCTCCAGAGAGCTACTATTATACACAGATTGTATTATGTACATTAATTTCCTTTGTTATGTGTTACAGGGATTCTTTGCGGGACAATTGCTGCAAAGAAGAAGAAGAAAATGATGTACTTAACAGCCAAGAACGCAGGTGAACTTTTACATCTAATTAAAGTAGTTGGCCCATTTTTGGTGATTGGCGGCTAACCTCTCTGATTTCTCTGATTTGGCAATTGCCAAATTTCTGTGATTGGTTGGGAGCAGAGTTTGACAGGCACGAGCTGCAGATCTACGAGGAGGTGGCAAAGATGCCACCCTTCCAGAGGAAGACGCTCGTTCTGATAGGTGCTCAGGGGGTGGGCCGCCGCAGCCTGAAGAACCGATTGGTGGTACTCAACCCCACCCGCTTTGGCGCCACTATACCCTGTGAGAGCACAGTACCCTTCCTGTGTAGCTCCATCATGCTTTGTCTCTTTCTCAATAATCTCTCATTTTCGTTCTCTCTCTCTCCCTCTCTCTCTCTCTCTCTCACACACACACACACACACACAATCTCTTTCCCTCAACTCTCTCTACCTCTTTCTTCCCCTTCCCTAGGTAATGATAATAATACATTTTGTTTAGTACATTTATTTAGCACATCCTAAAAGATGGCTCACAATCTCTACTTCATCCCATATCTCGTCGTAGTCACCTCACGGCGTCCCCGTGACGACGAGCTGGACGGCAACTCGTACACCTTCGTGGGTCGGCCGGAGATGGAGGCAGACGTGAGGGCGGGCCGTTTCCTGGAGCACGGCGAGTACGACGGAAACCTCTACGGCACCAAGATGGATTCCATCCATGAAGTGGTGGACACAGGACGCACCTGCATCCTGGACGTCAACCCACAGGTTGGACAATGAAGTGATTCATCATTTTAAAAACGTATAGATAGGATAGATATAGTACTATCAGGCCGGGATTTTCAGGCACACACGCAGACTGCAGGGTTGATGCAATAGTTGTTTATTTGCCAAATAGAACAGGTAGTCCAACGAAAGGGTAGTCCACAAAGATAATCCACGGAACAAATAATCCACAGGGAAAGTGTAAAGAAAGGTACCGTACTCACGAAACTCCATGACCGAGTGAAGAGGGAAGGACACCCAGTGCTTAAATAGGAAGTAGTAATCACCCCAGGTGTGCCCAGTTTAGAAGAAAGGTAGTGTTTAGGTGCTCTAGAGTGAGTGTCGCCCTCAGTCTAGAGGACTGGCGACCCTGCACGGACGTGACAAGTACAGGACTTTTCGATTTTATATTTTTGGGGGGATGGATGCTGCTTAGGTCATAGGTATTATTATCCATATAGGTTTCCGTATTCGTTGAAGACAAACTACTTCTCTAATTAAAGTTAAAAACATACTAGAAAACAATCACTTGGGGTTATTAATAAAGCTTTAAAGTGCTTCAATGCTTCAGTGAAATCCAACGCTACATATCTAGAATTTACATTTGGACAGTTTAAATATAATTTCAGTATGAAGCATCTAGGTTTGAGTGTCTGACTGTGTATCCTGCTAAATTGTCCAGCTCACTGTTCTCCTTACCTGTCTGTCTGTCCATCTGTGTGTGTGTGTGTCATTCTTGTGTGCAGGCCCTGAAAGTCCTGAAAACAGCAGAGTTCATGCCATACGTTGTATTTATCGCTGCGCCGGAGTTTGAGACTCTCAAGTCGATGCACAAAGCTGTGGTGGACGCGGGCATCACCTCCAAACAGCTCACAGTAAGCCCACGCCTCCCTCTCTCCATGTACTAACAATGAAAAAGATTAACCTAACTATCAACTGAAACAGCATAAAAATACGGAATGTCCTTATTTATTGCTGACACACTTGGATTGGCAGTATCTCGTTGTACTGTGAGTCAGACACACCCATCCACTTCCCTGTTGTGCCTGTCAGGACGTGGACCTGAGAAAGACGGTGGATGAGAGCGCACGGATTCAGAGGGCGTACAGCCACTACTTTGACCTCACCATCGTCAACGACAACTTGGACC
Source organism: Mallotus villosus (assembly GCA_903064625.1). Lineage (NCBI taxonomy): Eukaryota > Metazoa > Chordata > Actinopteri > Osmeriformes > Salangidae > Mallotus > Mallotus villosus. The sequence goes on from CAEFZP010005135.1 coordinate 168,065, forward strand.
ATGCCTTTGAGATACTACAGGCCGCCGTGGACAAACTCTGCTCTGAACCTCAGTGGGTTCCAGTCAACTGGGTCTACTGACCTGGTGGGTTGCAGTGACTGTTCGTGATTGTGTGTGTCTACAAACACCGTGGCAGAGGGATCAGAGAAGTTATTTCTGCAAAACAAAAAATACAATTGTGCTGTTACTGCAAAAACAACTTCCGTGTCCTTTTCCCACCCTTTACCAGGCACACGATGCAACTTTTTACACCTCAAAGGGAAAGAGTGCTTATTTATTTTAGTATTTGTAACTTTTTACGGAAAAATAATATTTCTACTTGTACCAATGTGGAATTCACATAAAAAGAAACATCAGGCCAAATATTTTGGCCATATTTTTTAATTTATTGACATGTTATAATACTTGATTTTATACAGTGGATGTTCCCATTCCCTAAGAGCCTGTGCATACTGGTTTGGGGACTGAATACTATCATCACAGAGAAGATAAGAAACTGTGTAAAGTTCCAGAACTTTGAGCAGTGCTGCCAAGGATATGGCTTCATGGCACTGTGTCATTGCCATGACAACTAGTGTCATATAACTCTGCGAAACCAAAACCCACTCTTGTAAGTTCCTTAGCTTCCCTGCTGCCACGCACACTCCAAAGAAAGACAATTTTTATCCTCCCTTCTTCTAGAGATGAACCCTTAACTTTCCTCATTCTGGTCTTGAGCTGAATTTGTTGTTAAAATACCCTCATATATTCTTCCTCGAGTCAAGAGCTTTACACTGTTCTATTTAATATCAAGATCATACACTGTGTCCATGTTTAATCGAAGTCTTTCATGACATGTCTAGTTTTGTTTTACTACTGTAGGATTTAATGTCTTTTGTTTATGTGATTTTCTTTTAGCTGCATTTTGTCATCGATCATCCTTTACTGTTTGTGTGTTTTTACAAAAAACAACAAAAAACCTGTCACCACACATTCGATGTCTTTCTAAAGCATGGCCATCAGAACATATTTTACCATCTCCTCTGTTCTCCACTAGACCAAGATTTAAGTTGTTCATATCTGAAAATGTGGCACAAAACTACAATTCCCATAATCCTCTTGTTCAGTGTGTCAATATGCACCAACGCCCTTTACACCATACATGTTCCTGTCGTTCTTCTGAAGTTTATAATATCTTGACCTGATGACAGCCAAGAGTGAAAGTTACAGGATGAACTGAGACCTTGCTAAGATCTTTCACTGATGTAGATGTACTTTGAGCACATGCTGTAAACTCTAGAAGACATCCACCCCCGTCAGCTGTCCAGTGTGTATTGATGAGTTTTTAAACCAATGTCCAAAAGACTTGTGTTGTAGAGCACATTGCTATTAGCAAACCATTGTTACAATAAATAAATGTAAATCTTTCAAAAGCTTGTTTCTTGTCTGTATAGAATTCAGTCTGAGTTGGGGGGGGGGAAGAAGAAGAAAAAAAGGAGTAGAGAGAGCGAGATATAGGGAGAGGTCTGACGGGTTCATTTACATACCACACAGGCAAATGACATGACACTTAGTGAATTATTTTTTTTGTATGAACAACACTGTGTTCTAAGACACCTTCTATTAATACATTTTCACAATTTTAAAATATTAAAAAAACGTTAATACATGAAAAGTACAATGAAAAATATAAAAAAAATGTTTTGATCTGGCCAGATGTTTGTTTTGGAGGTTTAGAGAAGTTTAAAGCCAAACCACTTCCTGTGCCCTTATTCATTTGTTACGAAACAGGAAGAAAATGTAAAACAGAATATGTAGCTATGCAACTGATCTTCACTCCATAACCCTTCACCTTTAATAATAACCCCCTGGAATATAATTACTGTAATAATGTAATAAAATGTATGTAATAAAAATACAAAAAGGCACTGACATGCACAATGCTTTGGAAATGGGGGGGGGGTGTTAGTGCATGGACATTTGGCAACACAGTTATGGTCTGTGTTAAGACTATTCTGGCCTGTTCTATGCAGCCTTGACCTCCACACCTATCATAGACTAACTCCCCAAGAAAGTGAGCCCTTGAACTGCAATGCACAGGACCAATATCAGCCCGCCTGGTTGGATTCCTGTCTCAAGAAACAGGTTTCCATCGTCATGTAGATTTTCACTGGCTGAGCAGAGCAGTTGTGTGGCCCAGTTATATTCCCCACCCTCTTGCAGTTTGGGGGGCAGTGTCTCTGGAGGCGGGATGTTGCTGTGATTGGTCTTCAGCTCCACCACCTATGGGACAGATGTCAGAAGTTAATAAAGTAAAAGTATTAAATAAAGTTAATAAGTTAACAAGTTTAGATAAGTAGACTGACCAGTTTGTTGAGAGCTTGAAGTTCAATGGAACTGCAGTTGGCCAGCATATTTAAAGCCCAATTTGGCAAAGCTGGAAAGACACACATGCGTGCGTATGGACACAAAAAAACACATAATTAAAATAGCAGACATATTTTTGTAAATTCATGTACATGTGGAAAATAAGGAAACGTGTAGTGGTATGAAATAATAAAGGAGAATGTATTAATTCAGTTGAGATTGTATTGATGTGATACAGCATCTCACCATCTAAGACTCTGAACAATGACTCTATGACAACACGAGAACCTTCTACGGGTTTCGTAGGAAGTTGGTCCAAAAGGGTGCAGACGGAATTACACCAGTCCTCACCCTGAAGGCAGGGGTAAGCAGACCAGTAGAGGTAGGGGGGTAGCAGGGAGAGGGAAGTCGGGAGGGAGAGAGAGGGAGGGAGGGAGGGAGAGATAGAGATAAGGGAAGGGTTACGATGGGGACATTGAATAACAAACAACCGGCATGCCTTCAGTGAATGATGATATTTTGTATAAGCAACATTGTCTCTGACCCTGTCTTCTAGGAACCTTTGAAAGGTTGGCCTGTCTTTTAGAACTTCACAAAGCTCCCCGAACAGAGATGATTTGGTGTGCTCTGGAAGACTAGCTAAGGGCTGGAGAAGATTCACGTATTCTTCTAAGGCTGAAATATATATAGAGAGAAGAGTTAAGAAGAGTTAATTACAATACACACACAGGAAATAACAAGGAGGTGCAGAGTAGTCATGCTACGACTGCTATGACAAGCACGCATGCCAGAGAGAAAGAGACATTGAAGGCTCAACATACCTCCCTGTACATTGTCTAAGCAATTAATGGACTCATCAGATAAGAGTTCTGCTGATAAGGTTCCACTATCCGCCTCTAACTCGTCATCATCCTTGACGTTCAGCTCTGAACCAACGAGAAAATAAGAGATAGATTTGTAGGGTGAACAGCAATCAATGAGAAAACATTCGGAAAACCAATGCACGCACCCATGAGCTCTTGGACTTTGTAGGCAAGGACAGTCTTCTCAGGAAGCTTCATGGATGTATTCTCTTTCCATATATTACCCTGACACAAGACAAAGGCTTCAAGATTCAGCTTACTTACTAAATTCAAATGATTCAAAATGAGTAATATACTATAGATATGAAACAGTTGGAAACACTGTCATACTCACTCCATCTGCTGTCAGCTTCAACGGAGGAATATTCACTGTTCCTGTAAGCGAGGCGTCCACCTCGTCAGAGCCTTTGATGGAGAAGGGACTGTGTGTCACTACCCTGTCCGTCACAAGAACCAACTGCTCATTCCTCTGCAGCCCCGGGTCACAAGTCATTTTCCTCCTAACAGGATGGATGGATATTTACATTTAATCATTTAGCAGACACTCTTATCCAGAGCTACTTACAGTAAATACAGGGACATTCCCCCGAGGCAAGTAGGGTGAAGTGCCTTGCCCAAGGACTAAACGAAATGTGCACAGCCGGGAACCGAACTGGCAACCTTCAGATTACTAGCCCGATTCCCTAACCACTCAGCCACCTGATGTGAGACCATGAGATGTACTGGGACATGAAGAAAGAGGGTTTGACATGAACCATGTTTTTCATACCTTTTAATGTCAGTCTTCAACTTCATTAAATCGATCAGTTCCATTCTGTCTAGTTGACCTAAATCACATTGGAGTTTCATGCAGCCCCGCCCTTCCACTTTGCCCAAAAACTGCAATACGTCTCCAACCACATTCCCTCTCTGTCTCTTCTCAATATCAAGGCCATAGTCAAGCATAAAGATGCTTGTTTGAACCTCTGAAAGACAATAGAAACAGAGAGAGATGGACAAACAGAAGCCATTGGGTTAGGTTTGTTAGAATACATGTTCAGCATTAACAAACAGGTGTATGCTGTGCGTTAAGGTGTAATACCCTTAAAATTACAAAGTTCAATTGAAAAAGGCTTAATCATTTAGACAAGCATAGGGTTTAATATTCATGACTTTTTGACTGACTGTTAAAGCCTACCTTGACGTGGTAGATGTCCTAGAACGTCTTCCAGTTTAAAGTCCGACACACGGTAGTCGGGGTTCCACGAATACCAACGCTTGATCTTGACAACCAGTCTAGTGGGATCCAAAAGTTTCTTGGAGTCGTGGAATACGGTGTTGGGAATGAAATTCCCTTTCACTTGATGAACAACCGTCTTGGTTACCTCAGCAAACGTTTCCATGTGTTCAATAAAATCTGAATGGTGATAACAGACATAACAATGTTGATCCTTGTTTTCATATGTATTTTCTTGGGATTAAATTAACCATTTCATGGGCTCAAAATGACCCGAAAGTATAGGCTACATGTATACATTCACAAGTAGGCCTATACTTGAGAATACACTATCAATATATTAATGTAGGCTAATAACCAATAGGCCTACAAATAAGTACCAATCCTCACATGTAAACACGTTCCACAAATGTGATTCACTACCCACCAACACATTTTGATTTTGCATTTACAATAATGATGGTATAATGTTGAGCCCATACATCTCTCTATCATCGTAACTAACTTCAGCCACGCCCGTAGGGCTGCATGCCAACAGCTAAACGGCGCAAGGCGTCTGAATCGCTGTGCCCTCCCCAGGTCACGAATACTTTACTTATCTCCACCACAGATCCGGGTTCTTCTAGTGCAATACACTACAACCCCCCCACTGCCACCCCCCAGTGCCACCCCCAGCTGCGCCGCAACTTTGTGTCCTCTTTTTCTCTTTTTCACAAACTAAAATATGGTCACCCTAGTTTAAGAAATGCTGCGCCGCAACTTTGTGTCCTCTTTTTCTCTTTTTCACAAACTAAAATATGGTCACCCTAGTTTAAGAAATTGTGTTTAAGGCTTAAACAAACAACTAAGATAGCCTACCTGAGCGTAATTATTTGTCCAAACGCCACAATACAACAATACAAAAAACGAGAACATACGTCCAGTAGCCTATCGGCTACTTAAGTAATACGTTTTTGTAAGGAATTAACCAAATAAAGCCATCCGGCTATTGACTGCTCAATAATATGCTCAATAGAGTACATACCCTAAATGATTCTACGTTTTCGCAAAGTAGCCATGTAGCCTACAAATTACTTCCATAGTAGGCTATCTGCTGCTGTCATGAGAAAAAAAAACTCACCAACTTTGCATGTTAAAATCGTGAAAGAACGCTTGTTAACTATGAAGTGTGTTAACCCATGCTTAAGAGAGCTTTCTAAAATATTTTAAAGGGTGTAGGCTATAGTAGGTTAATAATGTTACCGACCTTGGACCTATACTGAGATGAACGTCGTTGACAATAGTTAGCGTTTCCGAGCCAGAGTCTCTTCAATGACAGGATGCAGTGTTTCGGGGCTTGTGTCAAAATACTGTAACTACGTGAAAGATGACGTACGATGCTTTGAAAGTCACTGTATGTAGCCTACGTTTTGGCGCTCTTTTCGACAGTGGTAAATTACTTCAAAGGCAATATTGCAGGTTAAACACCACTGTTGATTAATCGGTAGGCCCTACAGGGAGCACTCAAGATATGTATATCATGTAAAAAATCTCCAATAGTGTCTCCAAATTATGTTAAAGACCAGTTTTTGTAGTTTTTGGTTTAAGTTTTTAGTTTAAGCATTAGTATATTAGCACAATTCTACAGGTGGGAAGCTGACAACATGGTGTCCTGGTGCAGCCAGAACAACTTAGAGCTCAATGCTCTTAAGTCAGTGGAGATGGTTGTGGACTTAAGGAAGAATACAGCCCCACTCACCCCCATCACCAAATTTTTCATTGAGATAAACCTTTGCTGTTACACGAAAAACAAACATGCGCCAAAGTGTGTGATATGATAAAGTATTTTATTTACTGTTGAAGAGTGTTGATGTAATTAACTGTAAACGCTATCCAAACATAATGAGCACACCTGACAATGACATCTTAGAGCAGCAAAGGTAAACAGGTAAACTATATTTGAACATGTAATTATGTAGGCCTATTGATTTAACTTTAACCCCATGTGAAATGGCGACCTGATCTGAAGTCGAGTTATTCTAACCACTGAGCTATACCCTTCTGGAAATACGATTTTAGAACCGACCCAGATGCTTGGTTTGGAGATCAGAGAAGTGAAAAACTGAACCACTTCCTGTGCCCTGTGCGATCTGTGCTGCGGCAGAGCTGTGTTTCTGACTCTAGTGATGAGCAGCACAGGGGCTTCCCAAGGGACAGTCATGTCCCCCTTCCTGTTCACTCTGTACTCCTGAGGCGACTTTGGCTCTTTGGTGCGTGCAGCTCACTACTACACACGTTCTACCAACCTGTGGACAGCAGTGCCCTCTTCTGTGTGGTGGTGTGTGGGGAGCTGCGAGCATCAAGGCAGGCGATGCCAACAGAGTAAACAAACTTTGTGGTGAAGCAAAGCAGAGGGTGAGACTGATCACACCCCGGTGTAACAAAGAGCGCAAGGATCCTTATCGGAAGTTCTTCCTGCCAGAGGCCATAAGAACATAAATCCAGATTTTTTTTAAAAAGACAGTACATATTTAACAAGTGCATGATATATGGAATATGCTTATCCCAACTATATATAAAAAAACAACTCAATAAGATGTTATATTAAAAGCATTGTGTCACACAATGATGCAAAATGCTCAATTTGTTAAGGAACAGAAAAAAAGCTAAAACAGAGTATGTAGTTATTGCAGCTGATCTTCACTGCACAACCCTTCACCTTAATAATAACCCCTTGGAATATAATTACTGTAATAATGTAATAGAATACAAAAGTACAAAAAGGCACTGACATGCACAATGCTTTGGAAATGGGGTGGGGGTTAGTGCATGGACATTTGGCAACACAGTTATGGTCTGTGTTAAGACTATTCTGGCCTGTGTTATGCAGCCTTGACCTCCACACCTATCATACACTAACTCCCCAAGAAAGTGAGCCCTTGAACTGCAAGGCACAGAACCAATATCAGTCCGCCTGGTTGGATTCCTGTCTCAAGAAACAGGTTTCCATCGTCATGTAGATTTTCACTGGCTGAGCAGAGCAGTTGTGTGGCCCAGTTATATTCCCCGCCCTCTTGCAGCTTGAGGGGCAGTGTCTCTGGAGGCAGGAAGTTGCTGTGATTGGTCTTCAGCTCCACCACCTATGGGACAGATGGCAGAGGGAAAGTAGAAAACAAACACATGACATTTATGACCATGTCTGCCAGCCAAATTCTACTGTACAATTAAAAGGAAGTTTAGATAAGTAGACCGACCAGTTTTTTGAGAGCTTGAAGTTCACTGGAACTGCAGTTGGCCAGCATATTTAAAGCCCAATTTGGCAAAGCTGGAAAGACACACACATGCGTGCGTATGGACACAAAAAACATACACAATTACATTTGCAGAAACACATTTTTGTAAATGCATTTACATGTGGATAATAAGGAAATGTGTAGGAATATGAAATGATAACAAAGAAGAATTTATTAAAGTTAAGATTGCCAGATGTGATACAGTAACTAACCCTCTAAGACGCTGACCAGTAACTCGGTGGCAACATGAGAACATTCTATGGGTTCCATAGGAAGATGTTCCAAAAGGGTGTTGACAAATTCATCTCTGGTCCCACTCTGCCTCCAGTCCTCAACCTGAAGGCAGGGGTAGGCGGACCAGTAGTGTAGGTAGAGGTAAAGAGAGGGGCATGAGAGGGGTGGAGAGGAGAAGAGAGAGGGATAAGGGAAGGGTTACAATGGGAACATTGCATGCACAGAAAAACTGGCATGCCATCAGTGAATGTTGATATTTTGCATAAACAACATTGTCTCTGACCGTGTCTTCTAGAAACCTTTGAAAGGTTGGCCTGTCTTTTAGAATTCCACGAAGTTCCCCGAACAAAGAAGATCGGGTCTGCTCTGGAAGACCAGCTAAGGGCTGAAGATCCTTCTCAAAATCTCGTAAGGCTGATATATATAGAGAGAGAAGAGTTCATTACAATACACACACGTATGAAAACTCAGACAGGAAATAACAAGGAGGTGCAGAGTAGTCATGCTACGCTATGACAAGCACACATGCCAGAGTGAAAGAGACATTGAAGGAGATACAAGTAACATACACCATCCTGTAAAGATCAACATACCTTCCAGTACTTTGTCTAGGCAATTAATGGACTCATCGAATATTAATTCTGCAGATAAGGTTCCACTATCCGCCGCTAACTCGTCATCAACCTTGACGTTCAGCTCTGAACCAACAGAGAGAAAAAACAAGTACTCGCACACTGTAGGGTGAACAGCAATCAACGAGAAAACAATTGGAAATCCAATGTACGCACCCGTGAGCTCTTTGACTTTGTAGGCAAGGACAGTCTTCTCAGGAAGATCAAAGGATGTATTGTCTTTCTTTGAATAACCCTGACACGACACACAAAATAAAAGTCATGATCTACAGTTCATGACGTGTGTATGAGTGTATGATAGCAATACTGCAACAACACTCATTGCTCAACCCAGGCTCTAAGATTATTTTTATTTACTAAACTCAAATGACTCCAAATTAGTAATATACTGTAGATATGAAACAGTTGGAAACACTGTGTCATACTCACTCCACCTGCTTCCAGCTTCGCCCAGCATGGGATATTCACTTTTCCTGTAATCGAGGCGTCCACCTCGTCAGAACCTTTGATGGAGACGGGACTGTGTGTCACTACCCTGTCCGTCACAAGAACCAACCTCTCATTGTTCTTCAGCCCTGGGTCGTTAATTAGTTTCCTCCTAACAGGATTGGTGGATACATGGGCAGGTGGAAACAGGAAGTGAGAGAAAGAGAAAACAAAAACACAGAGATAAAGCGAAAGAAAAAGAGAGAGAAATATGTAGGCTATCAAGTATCACAAGATTCTCAATAAAACATGTCACATGTATCAGCTATAAAAAAACATGGTTAAGGATCACATGAACCATGTTTTCATACCTTTTAATGGAAGTCTTTAACTTCATGAAATTGCTTAATTCCATTCGGTCTAGTTTACCGAATGTAGTTTGGAGTTTGATGCCTCCTCGCCCCTCCACTTTCCCACCAGACTGTGATGCGCCTCCACCCACATTACCTTTCAGGTTCTTCTCAATACCAAGGACACAGTTATGCAAAAAGTCGCTTGTTTTAATCTCTGATAGACAATAGAAATAGAGAGAGAGATGGGCAAACAGAAGCCATTGGGTTAGGTTTATGGTTAGAATACATCCATGTTCAACACAAACATACAGATGGAGTACGTTAAGGTGTAATAGGCCTACAGTTAAAATTACAAAGTTCAATCTAAAAAGGCTTGATCGTTTCGACAACCATGGGGTTGAATATTCCGCAGTTTTTACTGTATCTGACTGACTGTTAAAACCTACCTGCTTGATTTGGTAGATGTCCTAGAAGGTCTTCAAGGATAAAGTCCGACACACAGTATTTAGGCTTCCGAAACCATCGACATATAGGCCTAGGCATGATCTTGACAACCAGTCTAGTGGCATCCAACAGTTTGGTTGAGTCGTGGAATACGGGGTTGGGAATGAAATCCCCCCCCACTTTTCGAACAAACTTTTTGGTTGTCTGAGCAAACGTGTCCATGTCTTCAATAAAATCTGAGTGGTGATAACATGCAGACATAATAATGTTGAGCCTTGTTTTCATATGTATCTTCTGGTGATTAAATTAACCATCATGGGCTCAAAATCACACTGAAAGTATAGGCCTACATACATTCACAAATACTTGTGAATACACGAGCAATACATTAATGTCATGATCAATACAAATAAGTAGCCTACCAATCAACACATGTAAACACGTTCCACAAATGTCAATCACGATCCACAAATGCGATTCACTACCCACCAACACATTTTGATTTTGCATTCACAATAATTATGGTGTGAAGTTGAGCCCCTATATCTCTCTATCATTCTATCACGGGATAACTTCAGCTACGCAGGTATACCTGCATGCCAACAGCAAAATACGGTTAGGCGCCCGAATCGCTGTGCCCCCCCCAGATCACAATCAGTTGCTCCGAATAATTTTCTTATTTTCACCACGGTACTTCACTACCCTGTACTGTTTCAAGATTTGCGCGAGTCCTTAAAGTTTAAGGAATTGTGTTTAAAGCTTAAACAAACAACTACGATACCTGAGCGTAATTATTTTGATTTATTGTATTTACAATACAAATGGTTTTGAAGGAAATGTCAAATTAAGTTTTTGTAAGGAAGTAACAAAATTACGGGTCATGTTCTTCCATAGCTGCAGTTTTGAGAAAGAAAACTCACCAACTTTGCATGTTAAAATCTAGACAAGAACGCTTGTTAACTATTAAGTGTGCAATAGACTATGCTTAGCTTTCTAAAATATTTTAAAGTGTGTAGTAGGCTAATAACGTTACCGACCTTGGAAGGCTATTGAGATGAACGTCGTTGACAAGCGTTTGCGAGTTAGAGTCCAGAGAATGTATAAGTAAGGGATAATGCCCGACGAGGTGTCCAATATCATCTGATAATGGACGATGCGGAGGCGTGAACCGTCCGACGCGCAGCGGAGGACGGTTGCTTCCGCGGAGTTCATTATCAGATGATATTGGACACCTCGAAGGGCATTATCCCGCTTATACCATGGTCACTTGCCAACGTTTTTTTTTACAAATATGAATCTATGTTTTAATTCGTTTTGCAATCGAAATCTAACGTTGTTTAACGTCGACCAACTCTGATATTTTATAGTCCGCTCAGCTCATAGAACCCAACACCAGCTTTCCCTTGGCTGAACTATTAGCCCGAAAGCTAACGTTATGCTAGCAAGATTCAAAGTCAATAACATTGTGTACGGTTGACAAAAAGTAAATATAATATTACAGAATGTTTAACGAGAAGATTAGCTAGCTAGCCAGCCATGTCACTGTCCCAAAATCAATATCAAGATTTTCACGAACAAAGTAGCCTTTATCGACCATAGTCTTGGCCACTGTCGCCAGCCGCAGCCTGCAGCGAGTTGAATAGCAAATGGATGTGAGATGATCGCGTCAAAATTGACATAATCTGCTAACCGTAAATATAATTTGACAATATGTTTAACATTAAGACTAGCCAGCTATCCAGCCATGTAATTGCTCCCAAATCAATATCAAGATTTTCACGAACTAGTGCTAAGTAGCTACTAGACTAGGCTACGGCCGCAGCCTGTGACTGTAGAGAGTGGAATAGCAAATGGATGTGAGATGATCGCATTAAAGTTTACATATTCTCCAAACAATAATTATAATTTGACAGTACGTTTAACAACAAGACTAGCCAGCTATCCAGCCAAGTCATTGTTACCAAATCAAATAAAGAGTTTTACGAATAAAATAATCGGCCATGTGTGTTGGCTACTGTCGTGTTGGCCGCAGTAGAAGTAGATCGACTAGCGAGGTGAATAGCGAATGGTATGTGAGATGAGCGGTTACGTGACACAGACACAGGCTACATTCAGAAAAGTACAATTTTGCAAATAGGTTAAAGGACATATTGAAGTCACTCATTGTGGTAATGACATGTTGGCTTGTTAAAGTCTTTCAAAATTGTAAATGGAGGCTTGTAAATGGAGGACTGCGTCCCTGTTGTTATTGTTACTTATTTCAGACACTTTGTACAGGCTCATATACTATGTAGCCGGCGCAATCATTTAGAACGGTGAAAAGACAGTTTTGCTGAAATGACGTAGTAGGTGTCCAATATCACTAGTAGGTGTCCGTATATCACTTAATAATGTACACCCCTGCAGCCAATCAGAATCGAGTATTCACCCAGACCATGGTATAATCTAAAGCATCTTACACACTGCCCCAACAAACTCCAACAAACTCCAACAAGTCCCAACATTCTAAAGTTGGCAGTTGTTGGTGACTGTCTTTAGAATGCCTTTGGAATGTACAGTAACCAACTGCCAGTTTCACACTGCTCAGACAATAACAGATTTTATTTGTTACTTTTTTAATTGTGTGTTGTAGCCTCGTATCATTTTAAGATGAATGAGGTTGATACCTACTTGCTAAATGTAGCCAGGGTCATGTTGGTCTACCTGGCCTACAAAGTTTCAAGAAGGATTCAGGGGAGACAACCAAGACGGATGAGGAGGAGACTGTGGTGTAAGCCCTGGATACTGCGTCGTGTGAAGCAGGGAGCCTATCCTAATTTATGCAGGGAGCTTAGGTCTGAAGACACCCCAGCTTTTGCAAACTTCGCCCGTTTTGCACCTCAGGCTTTTGATAGTTTACTAAACCTGGTTACACCACTAATTAGAAGACAAAACACGAATTTCAGAGACTGCATTACTCCTGACTATATTTTCTGTAACATAAAATAGTTAATATATATAGTTAATCAATCAATTGATTCACTACCCACCAACACATTTTGATTTTGCATTTACAATAATTATGGTATAATGTTGAGCCCATACATCTCTCTATCATCGTAACTAACTTCAGCCACGCCCGTAGGGCTGCATGCCAACACAATGATGCAAAATGCTCAATTTGTTAAGGAACAGAAAAAAGCTAAAACAGAGTATGTAGTTATTGCAGCTGATCTTCACTGCACAACCCTTCACCTTAATAATAACCCCTTGGAATATAATTACTGTAATAATGTAATAGAATACAAAAGTACAAACTAAAATATGGTCACCCTAGTTTAAGAAATGCTGCGCCACAACTTTGTGTCCTCTTTTTCTCTTTTTCACAAACTAAAATATGGTCACCCTAGTTTAAGAAATTGTGTTTAAGGCTTAAACAAACAACTAAGATAGCCTACCTGAGCGTAATTATTTGTCCAAACGCCACAATACAATAATACAAAAAACGAGAACATACGTCCAGTAGCCTATCGGCTACTTAAGTAATACGTTTTTGGAAGGAATTAACCAAATAAAGCCATCCGGCTATTGACTGCTCAATAATATGCTCAATAGAGTACGTACCCTAAATGATTCTACGTTTTCGCAAAGTAGCCATAGCCTACAAATTACTTCCATAGTAGGCTATCTGCTGCTGTCTTGAGAAAAAAAAACTCACCAACTTTGCATGTTAAAATCGTGAAAGAACGCTTGTTAACTATGAAGTGTGTTAACCCAAGCTTAAGAGAGCTTTCTAAAATATTTTAAAGGGTGTAGGCTATAGTAGGTTAATAATGTTACCGACCTTGGACCTATACTGAGATGAACGTCGTTGACAATAGTTAGCGTTTCCGAGCCAGAGTCTCTTCAATGACAGGATGCAGTGTTTCGGGGCTTGTGTCAAAATACTGTAACTACGTGAATGATGACGTACGATGCTTTGAAAGTCACTGTATGTAGCCTACGTTTTGGCGCTCTTTTCGACAGTGGTAAATTACTTCAAAGGCAATATTGCAGGTTAAACACCACTGTTGATTAATCGGTACAGGGAGCACTCAAGATATGTATATCATGTAAAAAATCTCCAATAGTGTCTCCAAATTATGTTAAAGACCAGTTTTTGTAGTTTTTGGTTTAAGTTTTTAGTTTAAGCATTAGTATATTAGCACAATTCTACAGGTGGGAAGCTGACAACATGGTGTCCTGGTGCAGCCAGAACAACTTAGAGCTCAATGCTCTTAAGTCAGTGGAGATGGTTGTGGACTTAAGGAAGAATACAGCCCCACTCACCCCCATCACCAAATGTTTCATTGAGATAAACCTTTGCTGTTACACGAAAAACAAACATGCGCCAAAGTGTGTGATATGATAAAGTATTTTATTTACTGTTGAAGAGTGTTGATGTAATTAACTAAACGCTATCCAAACATAACGAGCACACCTGACAATGACATCTTAGAGCAGCAAAGGTAAACAGGTAAACTATATTTGAACATGTAATTATGTAGGCCTATTGATTTAACTTTAACCCCATGTGAAATGGCGACCTGATCTGAAGTCGAGTTATTCTAACCACTGAGCTATACCCTTCTGGAAATACGATTTTAGAACCGACCCAGATGCTTGGTTTGGAGATCAGAGAATTGAAAAACTGAACCACTTCCTGTGCCCTGTGCGATCTGTGCTGCGGCAGAGCTGTGTTTCTGACTCGAGTGATGAGCAGCACAGGGGCTCCCCAAGGGACAGTCATGTCCCCCTTTCTGTTCACTCTGTACTCCTGAGGCGACTTTGGCTCTTTGGTGCGTGCAGCTCACTACTACACACATTCTACCAACCTGTGGACAGCAGTGCCCTCTTCTGTGTGGTGGTGTGTGGGGAGCTGCGAGCATCAAGGCAGGCGATGCCAACAGAGTAAACAAACTTTGTGGTGAAGCAAAGCAGAGGGTGAGACTGATCACACCCCGGTGTAACAAAGAGCGCAAGGATCCTTATCGGAAGTTCTTCCTGCCAGAGGCCATACCAACATAAATCCTGATTTTCTTAAAAAGACAGTACATATTTAACAAGTGCATGATATATGGAATATGCTTTTCCCAACTATATATAAAAAAACTACTCAATAAGATGTTATATTAAAAGCATTGAGTCACACAATGATGCAAAATGCTCAATTTGTTAAGGAACAGAAAAAAAGCTAAAACAGAGTATGTAGTTATTGCAGCTGATCTTCACTGCACAACCCTTCACCTTAATAATAACCCCTTGGAATATAATTACTGTAATAATGTAATAGAATACAAAAGTACAAAATGGCACTGACATGCACAATGCTTTGGAAATGTTTAGTGCATGGACATTTGGCAACACAGTTATGGTCTGTGTTAAGACTATTCTGGCCTGTGTTATGCAGCCTTGACCTCCACACCTATCATACACTAACTCCCCAAGAAAGTGAGCCCTTGAACTGAAAGGCACAGGACCAATATCAGTCCGCCTGGTTGGATTCCTGTCTCAAGAAACAGGTTTCCATCGTCATGTAGATTTTCACTGGCTGAGCAGAGCAGTTGTGTGGCCCAATTATATTCCCCGCCCTCTTGCAGCTTGAGGGGCAGTGTCTCTGGAGGCGGGATGTTGCTGTGATTGGTCTTCAGCTCCACCACCTATGGGACAGATGGCAGAGGGAAAGTAGAAAACAAACACATGACATTTATGACCATGTCTGCCAGCCAAATTCTACTGTACAGTTAAAAGGAAGTTTAGATAAGTAGACCGACCAGTTTGTTGAGAGCTTGAAGTTCACTGGAACTGCAGTTGGCCAGCATATTTAAAGCCCAATTTGGCAAAGCTGGAAAGACACACACATGCGTGCGTATGGACACAAAAAACATACACAATTACATTTGCAGAAACACATGTTTGTAAATCCATTTACATGTGTATAATAAGGAAATGTGTGGGAAATATGAAATGATAACAAAGAAGAATTGATTAGTTGAGATTGCCAGATGTGATACAGTAACTAACCCTCTAAGACGCTGACCAGTAACTCGGTGGCAACATGAGAACATTCTATGGGTTCCATAGGAAGATGTTCCAACAGGGTGTTGACGAATTCATCTCGGGTCCCACTCTGCCTCCAGTCCTCAACCTGAAGGCAGGGGTAGGCGGACCAGTAGTGTAGGTAGAGGTAAAGAGAGGGGCATGAGATGGGTGGAGAGGAGAAGAGAGAGGGGGAGGGAGAGAGATAAGGGAAGGGTTACAATGGGAACATTGCATGCACAGAAAAACTGGCATGCCATCAGTGAATGTTGATATTTTGCATAAACAACATTGTCTCTGACCGTGTCTTCTAGAAACCTTTGAAAGGTTGGCCTGTCTTTTAGAATTCCACGAAGTTCCCCGAACAAAGAAGATCTGGTCTGCTCTAGAAGACCAGCTAAGGGCTGAAGATCCTTCTCAAAATCTCGTAAGGCTGATATATAGAGAGAGAAGAGTTAATTACAATACACACACGTATGAAAACAACTCAGAGTAGTCATGCTACGCTATGACAAGCACACATGCCAGAGAGAAAGAGACATTGAAGGAGATACAAGTAACATACACCATCCTGTAAAGATCAACATACCTTCCAGTACTTTGTCTAGGCAATTAATGGACTCATCGGATATTAATTCTGCAGATAAGGTTCCACTATCCGCCTCTAACTCGTCATCAACCTTGACGTTCAGCTCTGAACCAACAGAGAGAAAAAACAAGTACTCGCACACTGTAGGGTGAACAGCAATCAACGAGAAAACAATTGGAAAGCCAATGTACGCACCCGTGAGCTCTTTGACTTTGTAGGCAAGGACAGTCTTCTCAGGAAGATCCATGGATGGATTGTCTTTCCTTATATAACCCTGACACGACACACAAAATAAAAGTCATGATCTACAGTTCATGACGTGTGTATGAGTGCATGATAGCAGTACTGCAACAACACTCATTGCTCAACCCAGGCTCTAAGATTATTTTTATTTACTAAACTCAAATGACTCAAAATTAGTAATATACTGTAGATATGAAACAGTTGGAAACACTGTCATACTCACTCCACCTATACAGCTTCAACCATGGGATATTCACTGTTCCTGTAATCGAGGCGTCCACCTCGTCAGAACCTTTGATGGAGAAGGGACTGTGTGTCACTACCCTGTCCGTCACAAGAACCAACCTCTCATTTTTCTTCAGCCCTGGGTCGTTAGTTAGTTTCCTCCTAACAGGATTGGTGAATACATGGGCAGGTAGAAACAGGAAGTGAGAGAAAGAGAAAACAAAAACACAGAGTTAAAGCGAAAGAAAAAGAGAGAGAAATATGTAGGCTATCAAGTATCACCAGATTCTCAATAAAACATGTCACATGTACCAGCTATAAAAAAAACACGGTTAAGGATCACATGAACCATGTTTTCATACCTTTTAATGGAAGTCTTTAACTTCATGAAATCGCTCATTTCCATTCGGTCTAGTTTACCGAATGTAGTTTTGAGTTTGCCCCCCACTTTCGTATCACACTGTGATACGCCTCCACCCACATTACCTTTCAGGTTCTTCTCAATATTAAGGTCACAGTTATACATAAAGTTCGCTTTCTTTAATCTCTGATAGACAATAGAAATAGAGAGAGATGGGCAAACAGAAGCCATTGGGTTAGGTTTATGGTTAGAATACATCCATGTTCAACACAAACATACAGATGGAGTGCGTTAAGGTGTAATAGGCCTACAGTTAAAATTACAAAAGTTCAATCTAAAAAGGCTTGATCGTTTCGACAACCATGGGGTTGAATATTCCGCAGTTTTTACTGTATCTGACCGACTGTTAAAACCTACCTGTGGATTTGGTAGATCTCCTAGAAGGTCTTCAAGGATAAAGTCCGACACACGGTATTTAGGCTTCTGAAATATCGAAATCTAGGCATGATCTTGACAACCAGTCTAGTGGCATCCAACAGTTTGGTTGAGTCGTGGAATACGGGGTTGGGAATGAAATCCCCCTCACTTGATGAACAAACCTTTCGGTTGCCTGAGCAAACGTGTCCATGTCTTCAATAAAATCTGAGTGGTGATAACAGACATAACAATGTTGATCCTTGTTTTCATATGTATCTTCTGGTGATTAGATTAACCATCTCATGAGCTCAAAATCACACTGAAAGTATAGGCCTACATACATTCACAAATACTTGTGAATACACGATCAATACATTAATGTCATGATCAATACAAATAAGTACTAATCAACACATGTAAACACGTTCCACAAATGTCAATCACGATCCACAAATGCGATTTACTAACCACCAACACATTTTGATTTTGCATTCACAATAATTATGGTGTGAAGTTGAGCCCCTATCTCTCTATCAGTCTATCACGGGCTAACTTCAGCTATGCAGGTATACCTGCATGCCAACAGCAAAATACGGTTAGGCGCCCGAATCGCTGTGCCCTCCCCAGATCACAATCAGTTGCCCCGAATACTTTTCTTATCTTCACCACATATCTGGGTATTTCTCACTACCCTGTACTGTCCAGTGCGTTTCAATAACCTACAACATTTGCGCGAGTCCTTAAAGTTTAAGGAATTGTGTTTAAAGCTTAAACAAACAACTAAGATATAAAGCCTACCTGAGCGTAATTATTTGTCCAACAATACTTGGTTTTGAAGGAAATGTCAAATAACGTTTTTGTAAGGAAGTAACAAAATAAAGCTATCTGGCTATTGACAAAATGATTCTACGTGTGCGCAAAGTAGCCTTGTACAGTTAAACAAATTACGGATCATGTTCTTCCATAGTAACTGCTGCAGTTTTGAGAAAGAAATCTCACCAACTTTGCATGTTAAAATCTAGACAAGAACGCTTGTTAACTATGAAGTGTGCAATAGCCTATGCTTAGCTTTCTAAAATATCTTAAAGTGTGTAGTAGGCTATATAACGTTACCGACCTTGGAAGTTTACTGAGATGAACGTCGTTGACAATCGGTTCCGAGCGTCTTTAATGATAGAGTTACGTTGTTTTATAGTAGGCCTACTTTAACCACGTGATTGATGACTAATGCTTCGAATATTAATGCATGAACGTTTCTGCGCTCTTCTCGACAGTAGTAAATTAGGCTCCTGCCTGAGGCAAAATTCCAAACATTCCATATGCTGCTGAAATATGATTATCATATTAATATTCATATTTTATGAATGTTCATATTAAATCATACACCTAAACTGTTTATACCATATGGAAGAGGAGAACTAGGGGATTTTTATGATGTGAATAAATATATGATTACTTAAGGCAAATCATATTTTATCAAGGTGATTTCAGGCAGCCATTTTTTACAAAAACTTCTCCATCCACCATACCTCATCAGACAACTTACATTTTGACCACTTTAATTACAAGATGGAGGAAAACTTTGAGGTGGAATATCCACAAATCTGTGGGCAATGTAGAACCGAAAACAGATTAGAAATATCTTATTTTGATTAAAAGCTATGACCATTCTAGTGACTAGTGGTAACATGGTGTATTCTCCTCCCCCAAAAGTAGCTAGCGCTATGGCTGGCTACTCCTCTCGATAACTAAAAAACGTTCTGCTGTCTTCCACAACCGACCGAATTGGCCTAACAAGATATCAAAATTTAGCTTATAGTTTACATAACATCTAGCTAGTTAATGTTGTTTTTCCAAGTTTCACAGAAATATGCTAAAGTTGAGGCTAAACAGCACTACTATTGCTAATACTGCCTTTCCTGCCGGACAAGTAATTATCTCGTCAAATAGCCTAACTAGCGTCACTCCCACATAGAAATGCTTCGTAAGTAAAAAGTTTAGACTTTTAATTGACAATATTGACAACACATATTTTCAATTCGAAGCTGTAAATCTCACACTGTAGGCCATCTTCCATGGTCTCCGCTCTGGCTCCGCCTCGGAAAACAATAGGTGCGTTCGACATGATCTCGCTTCATGCAGCGCTGCAGCTGGCTGCAGGCGGCTGACTTGAAACAGTGAATTCTGGTTAGACTTTTTGTCCGATTTGAGACGGCGCCGAGGCTAGGTCACTGTGACGTAGACATCAAAGTACCGTGGGATCGATTCGAGAACTGCCGGCTGTGTAGCCGAGCGCATTTTCTCAAGAGCAACTGCACGGCTTCAAATGACGACACAGCTATTTCATGATTGGCCAGACTCACCACACAATTTTGACGCTTGTTTAGTAATTATTCTGACAGCAATTTCCCCCTCCCACTAACCCCTTAACCAATGGTATGTGCTTTTAGCTTAACTTGTCATGAGTATCCAGAAGTTTTCAGAATTAAAATCGGTGATTGGACGGCAAAGCTATTAAAGCGGGAACCATGGGAATTTTATTTCCCATATTTGAATAGTCCGGCTGGATAGGGTTTAATCATCGATTCCACAACCACCAATTTGAAAAATATAGGCTACCGTAACATGCAGTAAAACAAAACATGTACCAAATTGTGTGATACAATAACGTACCTATTTTATTGTGGAATCGACATATCATGTTTCATATAAAATGTAGCCAACACGTTGAAGTAGCTGAAGGCTGACGTAGGTCTAAACGCAGTATCCTACGATGTAGCCTATGCATTAAAGAAACAGGCAATGTTGAGAATGACAATTTAGAGCAGCATAAGTAAAAAGCAGAGGCTATTCAGGCCTATTCATTTAGCAGACACTTTAATCGCAAATGACGTATGGCGACATGGCGTATGGTCTACGCAGTAAAGTGCTCTAACCGAGCTACATCCTCCTGTAGGCCCCTCTAAAGGCACTGGCATGCACACTGCTTTGGAAATGAGAGTTAGTGCATGGACATTTGGCAACACACTTATGGTCTGTGTTAAGACTATTCTGGCCTGTTCTATGCAGCCTTGACCTCCACACCTATCATACACTAACTCCCCAAGAAAGTGAGCCCTTGAACTGAAAGGCACAGGACCAATAGCAGCCCGCCTGGTTGGATTCCTGTCTCAAGAAACAGGTTTCCATCATCATGTAGATTTTCACTGGCTGAGCAGAGCAGTTGTGTGGCCCAGTTATATTCCCCGCCCTCTTGCAGCTTGAGGGGCAGTGCCTCTGGAGGCAGGAAGTTGCTGTGATTGGTCTTCAGCTCCACCACCTATGGGACAGATGGCAGAGGGAAAGTAGAAAACAAACACATGACATTTATGACCATGTCTGCCAGCCAAATTCTACTGTACAGTTAAAAGGAAGTTTAGATAAGTAGACCGACCAGTTTGTTGAGAGCTTGAAGTTCACTGGAACTGCAGTTGGCCAGCATATTTAAAGCCCAATTTGGCAAAGCTGGGAAAGACACACACATGCGTGCGTATGGACACAAAAAACATACACAATTACATTTGCAGAAACACATGTTTGTAAATCCATTTACATGTGGATAATAAGGAAATGTGTAGGAATATGAAATGATAACAAAGAAGAATTGATTAAAGTTGAGATTGCCAGATGTGATACAGTAACTAACCCTCTAAGACGCTGACCAGTAACTCGGTGGCAACATGAGAACATTCTATGGGTTCCATAGGAAGATGTTCCAAAAGGGTGTTGACGAATTCATCTCGGGTCCCACTCTGCCTCCAGTCCTCAACCTGAAGGCAGGGGTAGGCGGACCAGTAGTGTAGGTAGAGGTAAAGAGAGGGGCATGAGAGAGGTGGAGAGGAGAAGAGAGAGGGATGAGGGAAGGGTTACAATGGGAACATTGCATGCACAGAAAAACTGGCATGCCATCAGTGAATGTTGATATTTTGCATAAACAACATTGTCTCTGACCGTGTCTTCTAGAAACCTTGAAAGGTTGGCCTGTCTTTTAGAATTCCACGAAGTTCCCCGAACAAAGAAGATCTGGTCTGCTTGGAAGACCAGCTAAGGGCTGAAGATCCTTCTCAAAATCTCGTAAGGCTGATATATATGAGAGAGAAGAGTTCATTACAATACACACACGTATGAAAACTCAGACAGGAAATAACAAGGAGGTGCAGAGTAGTCATGCTACGCTATGACAAGCACACATGCCAGAGAGAAAGATACATTGAAGGAGATACAAGTAACATACACCATCCTGTAAAGATAAACATACCTTCCAGTACTTTGTCTAGGCAATTAATGGACTCATCGGATATTAATTCTGCAGATAAGGTTCCACTATCCGCCTCTAACTCGTCATCAACCTTGACGTTCAGCTCTGAACCAACAGAGAGAAAAAACAAGTACTCGCACACTGTAGGTGAACAGCAATCAACGAGAAAAAATTGGAAAGCAATGTACGCACCCTTGAGCTCTTTGACTTTGTAGGCAAGGACAGTCTTCTCAGGAAGATCCATGGATGTATTGTCTTTCTTTGAATAACCCTGACACGACACACAAAATAAAAGTCATGATCTACAGTTCATGACGTGTGTAAGAGTGCATGATAGCAGTACTGCAACAACACTCATTGCTCAACCCAGGCTCTAAGATTATTTTTATTTACTAAACTCAAATGACTCCAAATTAGTAATATACTGTAGATATGAAACAGTTGGAAACACTGTGTCATACTCACTCCACCTGCTTCCAGCTTCGCCCAGCATGGGATATTCACTTTTCCTGTAATCGAGGCGTCCACCTCGTCAGAACCTTTGATGGAGAAGGGACTGTGTGTCACTACCTGTCCGTCACAAGAACCAACCTCTCATTTTTCTTCAGCCCTGGGTCTTTAATTAGTTTCCTCCTAACAGGATTGGTGGATACATGGGCAGGTGGAAACAGGAAGTGAGAGAAAGAAAACAAAAACACAGAGATAAAGCGAAAGAAAAAGAGAGAGAATATGTAGGCTATCAAGTATCACAAGATTCTCAATAAAACATGTCACATGTATCAGCTATAAAAAAAACTGGTTAAGGATCACATGAACCCATTTTTCATACCTTTTAATGGAAGTCTTAACTTCATGAAATTGCTTAATTCCATTCGGTCTAGTTTGATGCTCCTCGCCCCTCCACTTTCCCACCACACTGTGATGCGCCTCCACCCACATTACCTTTCTGGTTCTTCTCAATATCAAGGGACATAGTCATGCATAAAGATACTTTGTTTCATCTCTGATAGACAATAGAAATAGAGAGAGAGATGGGCAAACAGAAGCCATTGGGTTAGGTTTATGGTTAGAAGAATACATCCATGTTCAACACAAACCTACAGATGGAGTGCGTAGTGTAATAGGCCTACAGTTACAATTACAAAGTTCAATCTAAAAGGCTTAATCGTTTCGACAACCATGGGGTTGAATATTCCGCAGTTTTTACTGTATCTGACCGACTGTTAAAACCTACCTGCTTGATTTGGTTAGATCTCCTAGAAGGTCTTCAGGATAAAGTCCGACACACGGTATTTAGGCTTCTGAATCGAAATCTAGGCTTGATCTTGACAACCAGTCTAGTGGCATCCAACAGTTTCTTTGAGCGTGGAATACAGTGTTGGGAATGAAATCCCCCTTCACTTGATGAACAAACCTTTTGGTTGCCTGAGCAAACGTGTCCATCTCTTCATAAATCTGAGTGGTGACAACAGACATAACAATGTTGATCCTTGTTTTCATATTTATCTTCTGGTGATTAGATTAACAATCTCATGGGCCTCAAAATCACACTGAAAGTATAGGCCTACATACATTCACAAATACTTGTGAATACACGATCAATACATTAATGTCATGATCACTACAAATAAGTACTAATCAACACATTTAAACACGTCCCACAAAGACCTGCATGCACGCAAAATACGGTTAGGCGCCGAATCGCTGTGCCCTCCCCAGTCACAATCAGTTGCCTCCGATACTTTTCTTATCTTCACCACATATCTGGGTACTCTCACTACCCTGTACTGTCCAGTGCGTTTCAATAACCTACAACATTTGCGCGAGTCCTTAAAGTTTAAGGAATTGTGTTTAAAGCTTAAACAAACAACTAAGATATATAGCCTCCTGAGCGTAATTATTGTCCAACAATTGGTTTGAAGGAAATGTCAATAACGTTTTTGTAAGGACAGTAACAAAATAAAGCTATCTGGCTATTGACCAAATGATTCTTCGTGTGCGCAAAGTAGCCTTGTACAGTTAAACAATTACGGATCATGTTCTTCCATAGTAACTGCTGAAGTTTTGAGAAAAAATCTCACCAACTTTGCATGTTAAAATCTAGACAAGAACGCTTGTTAACTATGAAGTGTGCAATAGCTTATGCTTAGCTTTCTAAAATATTTTAAAGTGTGTAGTAGGCTAATAACGTTACCAACCTTGAGTCTACTGAGATGAACGTCGTTGACAAGCGGGTCCGAGCGTCTTAATGATAGATGTTTACGTTGTTCAAAGTCACTTTAACCACGTGATTGATGACTAATGCTTCGAATATAATGTATGAACGTTTCTGCGTCTTTCTCGACAGTAGTAAATTAGGCTCTGCCTGAGGCAAAATTCCCAAACATTCCATATGTGCTGAAATATGATTATCATATTAATATCATATTTTATGAATGTTCATATTAAATCATACACCTAAACTGTTTATACCATATTGAAGAGAGAACTAGGGGATTTTTATGATGTGAATAAATATATGATTACTTAAGGAAAATCATATTTATCAAGGGTGATTTCAGGCAGCCATTTTTTACAAAAAACTTCTCCATCCCCCATACCTCATCAGACAACTTACATTTGACCACTTTAATTACAAGATGGAGGAAACTTTGAGGTGGAATATCTCAACAAATATGTGGGCACTGTAGAACCGAAAAACCCGATTAGAATATCTATTCTTGATTACAAGCTATGACATTTTCTAGTGGACTAGTGGTCACATTGGTGTATTTCTCTGCCCCCAACAAAGGACGCTAGCGCCCTACCGGCTGGTACTCTCTCGATTACCTAAAAAACGTTCTGCTGTCTTTATAACAACGATCCGACTTGGCCAACAGATATTCAAAATTTAGCTTTATAGTTACATAACATCTAGCTACCTTACTGTTGTTTTTCCAAGTTTCACAGAATCTGTAAAAGTTGTAGGCTAAACAGCTTATCTACTATGCCCTACTACCCTGCCCTTTTCCCTGCCGAGACAGTAATATCTCGTCAAATTTAGAACTTAACTACGCGTCACCCCCCACAACACAAAATGTTCGTAAGTTTATTTAAAAGTTCTAGATTTTAAATTGACAATATGACAACACATATTTCAATTCGAAGTGAATCTCACACTGTAGGGCCATTTTCCATGGTTATTCGCTCTGGATCCCGCCTCGGAAACAATAGGTGAGTTCGGACATGATATCGGGTCATGCAGCGCTGACAGCTGGAGCGGCGGCTCTGACCTTGAAAAAGTGAATCTCTGGGTAGACTTGTTGTCCGATTTGAGACGGACGCCGATGTAGCGTTCATCTGTGACGTAGACATAAAGTACCGTGGGAGCGTTCTGAGACCCCCCATGCACCGGCTTTTTTGTTGTAGCCGAGCGCATTTTCTCACGAGCATTTACTGCACGGCTTCAACATGACGACACAGCTTTTCATCGATTGGCCAGACTCAACACACAACTTGAGCTGTTTACCGCTAATTATCTTTTACTGACAGTAATTTCCCCCTCCCACTAACCCCTTAAAACCTTTTTAGCTTAACTTGTCATGAGTTTACTCAAGAAGTTCTTCACCAGAATTAACATCGGTGATTGATATGGCAAAAGCTATTAAAGCGGGCACCCATGGTGAATTTTATTTCCCATACTTTGAATTAGTCCAGGTGGATATGGCCATAGGGTTTTTAATCATCGATTCCACAAACACCAATTGAGGAATACAATTTATAGGCTACCTAACATGCCAGTAAAACAAAACATGTACCAAAATTGTGTGACTTTGTGATACAATAACGTAAACCTATCCCTGTATTGTGGAATCGACAGATCTGTTTCATATAAAATGTGTTAGCCAACACTGTTGTTAAGTAGGAGGCTGACGTAGGTCTAAACGCAGTTTATTCCTACGATGTAGCCACTATGACATCTAAAGAAAACAGGCGATGCATCTGACGAATGACCAATTTAGTAGCAAGCATAAGTATCAAAAGCAGAGGCTATTCAGGCTATTCATTTAGCAGACACTTTAATCGCAAAATGCGTGATGGAGCACATGGCGTCACGCGGTCTACGCGCTTCCCCAGTAAAGTGCTCCTAATCCGACCCCGCTACATCCTCACCTGGAGGCCCATCCAGCAAGGCCTACTGGAATGACACACAATGCTTTGGCAACTCGGGGGGGGGGGCGGGGGGGGTGGGATGGGGAGTTATGTGCGATGGACATTTCGGCAAACACTTTATGGCTATGTCCGCGTTAAGACTATTATGCGCTGTTCTACTGCAGCCTTGACCTCCACACCTATTCACATAACACTAACCTCCCCAAGATTTAAGTGAGCCCTTTAACTGAAAGCACAGGCACCAATAGAGCAAGCCTGGTGGATTCCCCTCGTCCCCCCCCCTTTCAAGATAACCTAGGTTTCACATCATCATGTTAAGATTTTAACTGGCTTGAGCAGGAGCAGTCTGTGCTCCCGGAACAGGTTTATATCCCCGCCCTTTGCCAGCTGAGGGCAGTTGCCTCGGATTGGCAGGGAGTTGCTTGTGATTCGTCTCCTCAGCTCCCACACCACCTTTATGGGACAGATGGCAGAGGGAAAAGTAGAACAACAAACACATGATCATTTATCGAACATGGCGGACCAGCAAATTTTTTCTACTGCCTACCAGATTAAACCGGAAGTTAGATAAGTAGACCGACCAGTTTGTTGAGAGCTTGTAAGTTCACTGCCAACTGCAGTTGGCAGGCATATTAAAGCCCCAATTGGCAAAAGCTGGAAAGACACACACATGCGTGCGCTCCCATGGACACAAAAAACCTACACAGTACATTTGCCAGAAACACATGTTCTTAAACATCCCGTTACATGTGGATAATCAGGAAATGTGTAGGAATATGAAATGATAACAAACAGAAGAATTTTATAATAAAAAGGGGCGGGGGTTCTGACAGATTGCCAGATGTAGACATTGTAAAAACTAACTAAGACGCCCTGACCGTAACTCACCCCCCCCTGGGTGGCACATGAGAAACATTCTTATGGGTCTCCATAGGAAGATGATGTTCAAAGGGTGTTGACCCGGCCTTATCTCGGGTCCAACTCTTGCCCTCCAGTCTCACCTGAAGGCAGGGGTAGGCGGACCAGAGTGTATTTGGTAGGAGTAAAGAGAGGGGCCCCATTGCAGAGAGGTGGAGGGAGAGGAGAGATGGGGGAGGGGATCCAGGGCCCTAAATGGGACAATTGCACTGGCACCAGAAAAAATGGACATGCTCATCAGTGAATGTCCGATCCACTCTTGTGCATATAACCAACATGTCTCTGGGACCGTTGTCTCTCTAGGAACTCTTGAAAGCGTGGGCCTGCGCTTCTTAGAAATTCCACGATAGTTCCCGAACAAAATGAAGATATGGTCCCTGCTCTGGAAGAAAGCATAAGGATGTGAAGATCCCTTCCCAAATCTCGTAAGGCCTGAATATTATAGAGAGCCAGCAAGAGTTAATTACAATACACACAGTTTAGGCCAAAACTCAGGAAATAACACGCGAGTGTCAGAGTAGTCATGCTACGCGCTATGACAGACACCATGCAAGAGAGAAAGAGACATTGAAGGAGATACAAGTAGTAACATACACCATCCTGTAACCATGATAAACATTTACCTGCCCCACGTACTGTTGTATAGGCACAATTAATGGACTCATGGATTTATCAAATCTGCAGATAACCTTTGGTTCCACTATCCGCCTCTAACTCGTCATCCAACCTTGACGTTCAGTCTGAAAAACAGAGAGATAAACAACAAAGTACTCTTGCCCACACGTAGGGTGAACAGCAATAAACGACGAAAAAACAATGGAAATTTCCAATGTACGCACCCTGTGACTCTTGGACTTTGGAGCCACCCCCGCGGACAGTCATTTTCAGGAAGCTTCCATGGATGTCCATTGTCTTTCCTTAAATAACCAGACACGAACACAAAATACAAGTCATCCGATACAGTTTACATGACGGGCGGTCTGAGTGCCGGTCTAGCGTCTTTACTGCACACCAACCACTCAGTGCTCAACCCAGGCTATAGATTAGTTTTTATTTACTAAACTTCAAATGATCCCACATATTAGAATCTACTGTAGATTACTGAAACAGTGGACCAAAAATTGTATTACCACTCCTAACTCTATACTACCAACGTCAACCCATTGGATATGTTCCCCACTTTCCTGTAAGCGAGCCGTCCATTCTCGTCAGAACCTTTGATGGATAAGGGACTGTGTGTCACATACCATGTCGTCACCAAGAACCCCCAACCTCTCACTGCTTCTTCCCAGTCCTCTGGGCCCGTTTAATTTTTATTTGCATCTTTTTCAAACAGGACTGGCTGCAGGCGAATACAGGAAGTGAGAGAACGAGAAAACAAAAACACAGAGATTAATAAACATGTCTTACTCCTTTGCTACCAGTTATAACCAAAATACACGGTGTTTATAGGATCATCCATGAACCAGTTTGTTTTCATTACTTCTTTAATGCGAAGTCTTTAACTTCATCGAAATTCGCTCATTTTCCATCTCGGTCTAGGTTTACCGAATTGTGTTTGGATTTGATGCTCCTCATCCTTTCCACTTTCCCAGACACTGTGCTGCGCCTCCACCCAATTACCTTTAAGGTTGTCTCAATATCAAGGCCATAGTCATCCAGAAGGTTCCTTGTTTTAATCTTGTGTTATTACCCGACCATCGGAAAAATATGATGAGAGAGAGGGAACCTGTATTTAGCACCCATTGGTTAAGGTTTATTGGTTAGAAGAATACATCCATGTTCAAAACAAAACTACATGATGGATTGTTTGCCGTTAAGGTTGGAATAGGCCTACAGTTAAAAATGACAAAGTTTCAATATAACCCAACCAGGCTCATGTTTCGACAACCCATTCGGCGGTGGGCCATCTATTCCGAGTTTTTCTTATGTATCTGACTGACTGTAAAACCTACACTGCTTGATCGTGGTAGACTGTCCTACGAATGGTCTTGTGCAAGACTACTAAAAGTCCGACACTCCCCCACCGGTATTTTATGGCCGAAATCGAGATCTAGGCAGGATCTGAAAACCAGTATGTAGTCCCGCGCATCCAACAGTTTGGTTGAGGCCGTGGATACGGTTCGGGCCACCATGAAATACCACACCCCCCAACTTGATCGGAATTCAAACCTTCCTGGTTGCGAGCCAAACGTGCTCCATGTCTTCTCATCCAAAATCTGAGTGGTGATATACACAGACATAATAACCTGTTGATCATTGTTTTCAACGACCGATATCTTCTGGTGCCATTAAATTAACACCTCTCATGCCCCGGCATCAAAATCCACCCACTCCGAACCAGTAAGGCCATATCATACATTCACACCAACTCAGGCTACTTCGTGAATACACATATATCAAACCCTACATTAATCTGGTCATGATCAATACAAATAAGTCCCAATCAACCATGTAACGTTCCACAAATGTCAATCAAGATCCACAAATGCGATTCACTACCCACAAAAAACAAAAAAAACACATTTTGATTTTTGCATTCACAATAT
This sequence comes from Mallotus villosus, assembly GCA_903064625.1. NCBI lineage: Eukaryota > Metazoa > Chordata > Actinopteri > Osmeriformes > Salangidae > Mallotus > Mallotus villosus. The sequence continues at coordinate 197,659 of CAEFZP010005135.1, forward strand.
TATGGCTGTGAAGTTGAGCCCTTATAATCTCTATCATCCGTCTATCACGGGCTAACTCAGCTACGCAGGTAGACAGCATGCAACAGCAAAA
>CAEFZP010005141.1:0-2500 GCA_903064625.1 Mallotus villosus
TCGACCCTATATCTACTGGGTCAGGCTGCTGTATGTACCTGGGTCAGGTCCTGTATGTACCTGGGTCAGGTCCTGTATGTACCTGGGTCAGGTCCTGTATGTACCTGGGTCAGGTCCTGTATGTACCTGGGGTCAGATCCTGTATGTACCTGGGTCAGATCCTGTATGTACCTGGGTCAGATCCTGTATCTACCTGGGTCAGGTCCTGTATGTACCTGGGTCAGGTCCTGTATGTACCTGGGTCAGATCCTGTATGTACCTGGGTCAGGTCCTGTATGTACCTGGGTCAGATCCTGTATCTACCTGGGTCAGGTCCTGTATGTACCTGGGTCAGATCCTGTATGTACCTGGGTCAGGTCCTGTATCTACCTGGGTCAGGTCCTGTATCTACCTGGGTCAGGTCCTGTATGTACCTGGGTCAGGTCCTGTATCTACCTGGGTCAGGTCCTGTATGTACCTGGGTCAGGTCCTGTATGTACCTGGGTCAGACCTGTATGTACCTGGGTCAGGTCCTGTATGTACCTGGGTCAGATCCTGTATCTACCTGGGTCAGATCCTGTATGTACCTGGGTCAGATCCTGTACCTGGGTCAGATCCTGTATGTACCTGGGTCAGGTCCTGTATGTACCTGGGTCAGATCCTGTACCTGGGTCAGATCCTGTATGTACCTGGGTCAGGTTCTGTATGTACCTGGGTCAGACCCTGTATGTACCTGGGTCAGGTCCTGTATCTACCTGGGTCAGGTCCTGTATGTACCTGGGTCAGATCCTGTATGTACCTGGGTCAGGTCCTGTATCTACCTGGGTCAGGTCCTGTATGTACCTGGGTCAGGTCCTGTATCTACCTGGGTCAGGTCCTGTATGTATCTGGGTCAGATCCTGTATGTACCTGGGTCAGGTCCTGTATCTACCTGGGTCAGGTCCTGTATGTACCTGGGTCAGATCCTGTATGTACCTGGGTCAGGTCCTGTATCTACCTGGGTCAGGTCCTGTATGTACCTGGGTCAGGTCCTGTATGTACCTGGGTCAGACCCTGTATGTACCTGGGTCAGATCCTGTATGTACCTGGGTCAGGTCCTGTATGTACCTGGGTCAGGTACTGTATGTACCTGGGTCAGGTCCTGTATGTACCTGGGTCAGATCCTGTATGTACCTGGGTCAGGTCCTGTATGTACCTGGGTCAGGTCCTGTATTACCTGGGTCAGATCCTGTATGTACCTGGGTCAGATCCTGTATGTACCTGGGTCAGAGAACATGACTGGACTCACGCAGGCCAGAACCTCACCAGGGGGTTTGGTTTAGAAAATGTTTTAGTGAGTCATCAGTTGGTCTCTATGACAACAGGCAGCTGCCACCTAGTGTCTGAAAACAGGAAGTACACACATGCTTCTTCACAGCAAGACCTTTTATTAGATCACCACTCTACAGGTGTTGCTACAGCAACCAAACAAGCAGGAAAACACGACCCAGGCTAAATAATCTGATAATCAACAACAAGACAGGTTTAAGTTATTACAGGTACAGGCCTCTTCATCAGTGACATGTTTACTAGTCTGTAAACAACAACAGGCTTCTTCATCAGTGACATGTTTACTAGTCTGTAAACAACAACAGACCTCTTCATCAGTGACATGTTTACTAGTCTGTAAACAACAACAGACCTCTTCATCAGTGACATGTTTACTAGTCTGTAAACAACAACAGGCCTCTTCATCACCAGTGACATGTTTACTAGTCTGTAAACAACAACACAATTACAACACACGTCTGGGTCACTACAGCTGGAATCTGTTCAGGTCACAGTTCCAGTTAGAAAGCCCATCCTTGCATGGCTGCGGGAACTAGAACTAGTGGCTACTGAGGGTACTGCAGCACTCCCTGCTGACTGCACCAGAATGTAAAATGATATGAATTAAGAAGAGAAGCAACATTAAGACCCCCCCCTCCCTACAGACCCCCCCCTCCCCGGATGAAATATGTTCCCCCGGCTTTGCATCCTTATCTTGGCTGTTAGATGTCATCTTACTGGCTGGCGTGTCCGTGAGTTGACAAGTAGAGAGGCTCTTTCTCACAGTTCTGATCAGCAGAAAACACAGCGCTTCACACCTCAAACTGACTCTGACCAGCAGAAAACACAGCGCTTCACACCTCAAACTGACTCTGACCAGCAGAAGAAGAAACACAGCGCTTCACACCTCAAACTGACTCTGACCAGCAGAAACACAGCGCTTCACACCTCAAACTGACTCTGACCAGCAGAAACACAGCGCCTTCACACCTCAAACTGACTCTGACCAGCAGAAAACACAACGCTTCACACCTCAAACTGACTCTGACCAGCAGAAAACACAGCGCTTCACACCTCAAACTGACTCTGACCAGCAGAAACACAGCGCTTCACACCTCAAACTGACTCTGACCAGCAGAAAACACAGCGCTTCACACCTCAAACTGACTCTGACCAGCAGAAACACAACGCTTCACACTTCAAACTGACTCTG
>CAEFZP010005141.1:7500-23322 GCA_903064625.1 Mallotus villosus
CTCTGAGGCAACATCAACACTGGTCAGATACATCTCTCTGTCTCTCTGAGGAACATCAACACTGGTCAGATACATCTCTCTGTCTCTCTGAGGAACATCAACACTGGTCAGATACATCTCTCTGTGTCTCTGAGGAACATCAACACTGGTCAGATACATCTCTCTGCTCTCTCTGAGGAACATCAACACTGGTCAGATACATCTCTCTGCTCTCTCTGAGGAACATCAACACTGGTCAGATACATCTCTCTGTCATTTTACGATTGCTCGTACCATCATCCCTTCACATCTACCTAGTTTTGATATGTTTGCCGGCTGTGCCTCTTCTCAGTCCATCCCATTTCCCAATTTGCTCCTCCTATATCAGTGCATACTCCCCTCCCGATCGCTCCCTACTCCACCTTCATTGCCCTTCCTTCTTCTCTCGCCTTCGCTACCTCCTTTTCCGCTCCGTCCACACCCATGCATATATCCAAATCTCACTTCTAGTAACCACCTCATCATACTCTAAGTTCAACAAATCACCCCGTCTACCGACGCCCTTCTCCCACCATCTTTCGCCCCACCCCACTCTACCATTTTATTTTCACCCCTCCCTCTCTAACCTAACTCCCTTCTCCCCTTTCACCCCCCTGCTGGTCCTCACGTCTTTCCTCAAAGCCCCCCCCTCCACATCAACCTCACTGCACCTCCATCTCATCATAACGTCTTCCTCGTCTCCTTTCCACCTCTCTCTGAGGACATCAACCCGGTCAGATACATCTCTCTGTCTCTCTGAGGAACATCACCACTGTCAGATACATCTCTCGGTCTCTCTGAGAACATCACGCTGTCAGATACATCTCTCTGCTCTCTGATGGAACATCAACACTGGTCTGATACATCTCTCTGTCGCTCTGAGGAACATCAACACTGATCAGATACATCTCTCTGTCTCTCTGAGGAACATCAAACAATGGTCAGATTACATCTCTCTGTCTCTCTGCCTCTCTCTCCCCTGTGTGTGTATACTCTCTCGTACTCTCTCTCTCTCTGCCTGTGTGTGTTCTACCGCTACTCTACCTCTCTCGCACTGTGTGGGTCTACCTCTCTCTACTCTCTCTCTCGCTGTGTGTGTCGTACGCTCGCTACCTCTCCGCTCCTCCTGTGTGTTCACCTCTAGCTGCTACTCTCTCGAGCGCGGCGCTCGCGACGCTATCTAATTGTGTACTCCTCGCTCTACCTCTCGCTCTCCTCCTGTGTGATGTCTACCTCATCGACCTCTAGCTCTCGCCTGTGGTCTTCCTCTCTCATAACCTCTCTCGCCTCCTGTGTGTGTCTACTCTCTCGACCTCTCTCTCCTCCTGTGTGTGTCTACCTCTCTCTACCATCTCTCTCTCTTCTGCTGGCGTTTCTGTATCGCTGTCTGAGTCTGATGGCAGCGTAGATTCCCATCTCTGGGAGCAGCTCCCTCCCCACGACCTGGAGGAACACACACACACCACACACACACACACAAACCACACAACACACACACAGAATATACACACACACAACACACAACACACACACAGACCAGCATATACACACACACACCACACACACATACACACACCACACAACCACACACACACACCAGCATACACACACGTAGCACACACACACACACACACACACACACACACACACCACACACACCACACACACAACCACACACACGACCAGCATATACACACAACACCACACACACAAACACACCCACACACACACACAACCACAAACACCAGCATTACACACACGTATGCACACACACATACACATACGTACACACACCACACAAACAAACCAACAAACCACACACATGTATACACACACAGCAGAAAAGACTATGAACAACTGTTATTAAATGACTACATATTTTAACACTGTGATACAACAACAGTGAGTCTCACCTTTACGTCTCTTCCAGAGCAGCAGCACCACCAGCAGAGAGACCAGAGAGACAGAGAGACCAGACACCCCCACAGAGACCAGCACAGGGAGGGAGAGAGGAGGAGGAGGGGGAAGTGGAGGGAGGGGGAGAGGTGGAGGGAGGGGGGGGCTTAGAAAAAGGAAATATCAATCATCAGGTAATAATATCATTATTATTCAGCTAAACAGTTTCAAACATTCATTCAGTGATCATATTTTTAAAGAAAGTCTCACCTCTCACAGCCAGCCAGCTCTCTGGAGATCCTCCCCGCTCAGAGTTCCTGCACCTGTACAACCCTGCATCAGATGTAGACACAGCAGGGATGGTCATCTCTCCTGCAGCCTCAGTCCTGACCAGAGATCCATCCTTGTAGAAGGCAGCTGTGAGGTTAGAGGGAGGTGTCTGGTATCTACAGCGTAGAGTCACAGCTTGTCCCTGGTTCACAGGGAGGACAGGACTCTCCAGGATCACATCACCAGCTACAACAGAGGAGACAGATTCAAATGATCTTTCCAGAATCCTATGAAACAACAGTGATTTATTCAGACCATGTGAACGTACCATGTACTGTGATGTTGACAGCATGGCTGTGTTCTCCTGAGCCAGACTCACACCAGTACACTCCAGTGTCGTGTGGGAACGTGTCTTTGATGATGCAGGGGGAGCCTGCTGTAGCAACACCCGAGTCATCAGGACACTCCTCCAGCCATCTCTTAGTGGTGTTCCTCCACACCCTCCCTCCAGCAGAGCTCCCCTGATCCTCACAGCTCAGGGAGACAGACTCATACTTGAAGAACTGAGATCTGCTGGGACTGACCCTCAGAGAGACTGGAGGACAGAGAGAGAGAGAGAGAGGAAGATAGAAGGAGAGAGAATGGTACAGAGGAAGAGACCAGTCAGTTAAAATACACAGGAACTCAACACAGTCTCACCAATAGAGTATCTGCTGAAACAGGTGGAGGAGAAGAATACTGCAGACAAACACACAATGTCTACTAACCTGCTGTTTGTGCAGCCTCAGAAGGGATCATTAATACTGCTGAGGAGAGAGAGAGAGAGACGAGAGAGAGAGAGGAGAGAGAGGAGAGAGAGGAGAGAGAGAGGAGAGAGAGAGAGAGAGAGAGGAGAGAGAGAGAGGGAGAGAGAGGAGAGGAGAGAGAGAGAGAGAGAGAGAGAGAGAGGGAGAGAGACAGACAGACAGACAGACAGACAGACAGACAGACAGACAGACGACAGACAGACAGACAGACAGACAGACAGACAGACAGACAGACAGACAGACAGACAGGACAGACAGACAGACAGACAGACAGACAGACAGAAAAGGAGAGAGAGGTAGAAAGACAGAGAACTGTCATTTAACAAGACATGGAACCTACATCATACGTTCTCTCTCTCCTCTCTCTCTCACACAGACACTCACACATACACGCTCAGTGGTACTTGTTCAATGACCATAAAGTTGAATCTAATCTAATAAAAATCCAGATAAAAACATATGCAAAATTAATAAATTACATTACATTGCACACACATACACACAATCATTCATACATACACACACACACACACACACACAGCAGGCTACTCACAGAGCATCAAGCAGAGTGGTGTGAACTCCATTCTGTCTGGCTGCTGACTGACAGAATGATACACACACACACACTGACTAACCAGCAGGGGGTGGATACCATGATACACACACACACACACACACACACACACACACACACACACACTGTCTAACCAGCAGGGGGTGGATACCATGATACACACATACACACACACACACACACGCTGACTAACCAGCAGGGGGGCGGATACCATGACACACACACACACACACACACACACACACACACACACACACACACACACTCATACACACACACACACACACACTGTCTAACCAGCAGGGGGGCGGATACCATGATACACACACACACAATCTGATCACCCTTTAATTTGTAGCGATTGTTACACATTTAAAAGCAAGTGATTTGAAGATCTGAGTGCCCCTAGCAGGACAGTATGGCACAATGAGATCACAAATATACCTTGGTGCACAGACAACGCCTTATAAACAAACATAAGGATCTTAAAATCAACTCTAGACTTAATGGGAAGCCAGTGAAGGGATGCCAAAACAGGAGAAATATGATCTCTCTTTCTAGACCCAGTCAAAAGTCTTGCAGCTGCATTTCAATCAGGAGACCTGGGAAGATTGAATATATTTATTACATAATAATAAAAGTACTACAGTGTTTGGAGCTTGGACCCCACGGGGAATTATATAAATCAACGGGCGCCTGCCCAACGCCCGAAGAAGAATCCCCTCACGGAGTCCAGACACCGGTGGCGGTGGCGGCCATAGATATATATAGAACACAGTGTTCTATATATATCTATGGTGGCGGCAGCCGACGACCAGACAAGCCGAAAGACTCATACAGGAACCGGGTGGCGACGGGGAGGTGGAGGGTCGCGCACTTGATAGCATGGACAAACTACACAGGGAGAGAATCGTATTTAAAGGCACGGATCATATGATGCAATTGATTGTTTAGCGGGAGCGCTAATCACCCTGACCCCCAGAGATCGCTAATCGACCTGACCCCCAGAGACCGCCCTACCAGGGACGAAGGGGAAGAAAGGGCGATCTTAGCGGGGGGAAGTGGGTAGTGTACACTACGATTAACCCGTGCGCAGGGATCGGTCTTGCCTGACTGAACTTGCGCTGGGCTTCATTTTGAACAATTTGTAATCGAGATAGTGTAGAATTAGGAAGACCACTAAAAAGAGAGTTGCAATAGTCTAATTGTGATGTTACAAATGCATGAATTGCAGCTTCTAAATCTTTGCTTGAAAGAAGATTCGCCAACTTTGCAATAGATCTTAAATGGAACAAGCTTCCTCTAATAACAGCACTGTCTAACCACAGTAAACCACATACTCCTTATCCTGTGGGTTATGTGCGCAAACACTAATTCCTTTAAATTTACAACACAGTTGTGTGAATGAAGTTCAGTGGTCAATGAGTTCATAGTATAAAATTGTGATTATGTTGTTGTGTGATGACCACTTTAAAGACATTTAGCCTACATTCATTGATGTACCTTGCACCTTTGATGCACACGGCACACTAATCAATCCGCCAGGTGGCGCCCTACATCACCTGGGCTCTGGAATTGACTATTCTTATTCTCTCATTGTTGTCCGGCTTTGCTACTTCAATTACATTTCTAAATTCCTATTATTACATCTTATAATTCAAGACATTTGTCAATGTCCCTTTTTGTTTATGAAAAAGGGACGCACTGTCACTCTCCTCCAATCAACCCGGAAAGAAAACTTCAGAGTTTACAATTGCATATGTGAAAGTGAAACTGTGTGTTGTTTGTAATATCACAGGCTCTGATAGGTGAGGCTTACAACGACTCGAAGAAGGTTGTTACACTTTGGATATTCCCATTTCTGTTAGTCTGGCGGGCATCGAGTGGGATTCTCATGTTTTAATGAATAAACATTTCCTAGGAATTTCACCATGCTACTCGGTGTTGCGTGCCTGGTCGTTATCCGCTTCATCTGCTATGCTATGGCGGGGGGCTCGCATCCCGCAACCGTAGTTGGGAGCGACGTCACTCTACCGTGTTCCCTCAAACTCGGCCAGAGTGCCGAGGACATGACGATAGAATGGCGAAAATCTGAGCAGGTTAAAGATGATTATGTACATCTTCGCCGGGGCAATTATGACGTGTTTGACGGCCAGCTACCGTCCTACCAAGGCAGGACGGCACTGTGTGGAACCGATGAGTTGAGGAATGGCAACATTTCCTTGAAACTCTCCCAGGTTCAACTGTCAGATGCAGGAAATTACACATGCCGTTTAAACGGTATCCTGGTGACTACAACCCATCTCGCTGTTGGTAGGTTCACATATTTATACGTTTTTTCCTATGGTGTTTTCATGTGCTAATTGTACATTTGGCGGGGCCGCAACTTTGTAAAGGCACCCAGTGCGTTTACATGATGGTAGTAATTCGAATCTTGCTTAATTCGAATAATGCTACTCTCTGGCGGAACTGGATTATCCGAATGTACATGCAAGTGAATAAACCGAATTATTGGCCGAAAGCATGTAATATCCCAGTCCGATATGTGGCGCTGTTTTCATTACAACTAGTGGTGATACAGCCATTTCCGCTTGACCTCTTCACCACTACCAACAACAACAACCATAGATAGATATATAAAGGCCTTTACATATATTTATGACAACATCAACATTTCGAGAAAGATGGCAAGGTGACGCTACGTCCCCTAGCTACATTTCGTGCATGATGACAATAGGAGTAGCTAGCCTACTGCGAATGCAAACGGCGAGTGAGTGATCCCTGTCAGTTCAACCATCTCAACACGAACTTACATTCGCAGATGCCCTCTGCTGAAGTATTTGATACCATGTTATTGTGTAGTTACAGTATCTCCGGTGATCTCGGTATTGGGAGCCAGTGACGGTAATATCAGTCTACAGTGCGAGGCTACAACATGGTACGAAGACGCTAATGTAGAGTGGCGGGATGGTGAGGGAGTCGAACTCACCGCTGACAAGGAACCAGAAATAAATCATACAGATAACAAGCACTACAACGTGAGAAGCTATCTGACGGTACCAGAAAAAAAGACTGATGAAATCTTCACCTGCCGAGTTTATCAAGGCATCAACAAGGCCAAAGCTCAATCAGGTAAACTCAAATGGACAGTGAGTGAATGGACAGTTTGAGGTTGTGTCAGGATTAGCTGGAGGTGTGGTTGCTAACAGTGGTTGCTAACACTTTACAATTTGTAAAAGACTCTTTCCTAGACACTAATCTGTGTCAATCTGTTTTCATTTTTCAGATGAGCATTCAGAAAAACCTGCATGTGATACACTTTCAGGTGGTTATAAAGCTGCAATAACTATAGCTGTTATTGCTGTTATTGCAACGTTATTTTCTGTCGGTCTGTTGGTTTGGATACATAGAGGTAAGTGTCCTGGATTGAACCGCTACATATTACAGTAACCAGAGTTCCTGACCGATTAACTTAAATCACATATTAACCAGCCTGTGGAAGTGAACATGTGGGTTTGACTATTGTGTGTGTTCCTTTTTCCATTTTTCTTCTTCTCTGATTTATTAGTAGGTCGGTTGGTTTGCTGTCAACAAGGTAATTTATTAGTCAGTGTGTGTGCTTCAGTAGTGTGTATGTGCATGACAGTGTGTGTGTGTGTAAGTGTGTATGTGCATGACAGTGTGTGTGTGTGTAAGTGTGTATGTGCATGACAGTGTGTGTGTGTGTAAGTGTGTATGTGCATGACAGTGTGTGTGTGTGTAAGTGTGTATGTGCATGACAGTGTGTGTGTGTGTAAGTGTGTATGTGCATGACAGTGTGTGTGTGTGTAAGTGTGTATGTGCATGACAGTGTGTGTGTGTGTAAGTGTGTATGTGCATTACAGTGTGTGTGTGTGTAAGTGTGTATGTGCATGACAGTGTGTGTGTGGGTAAGTGTGTATGTGCATGACAGTGTGTGTGTGTGGGTGTGTGTAAGTGTGTATGTGCATGACAGTGTGTGTGTGTGGGTGTGTGTAAGTGTGTATGTGCATGACAGTGTGTGTGTGGGTGTGTGTTATATTAACCAGCCTGTGGGTTTGTTCCTTTTTCCATTTTTCTTCCTTCTTCATTGATTTATTTGTAGGTCAGTTTGTTTGCCGTCATTCTAAACAAGGTAATTTATTAGTCAGTACGTGCGTGTGCATGTTTCAGTAGTGTGTATGTCCATGTCAGTGTGCGTGTGGGTGTGTGTAAGTGTGTCTCTATCTATGTGTTTATCTGTAATAAAGTTGATTCTATCTTCTCATCTTCATCCATAGCAATAAATAGTCTCCCACACAATCCAAAACGAAAAGCCTTTGGTAAGTTCACAATAAACATGACAGGAGAAGAAGGAGAGGGGGATGAAGATATGATGAGAGGAGGAGGAAGATGTGACACATAGTTCAGTTTGTGCATTTTAACATTTGTGTATTTTAACATTGTGTATCTCATGTCGGCTCTACAGTTGATGTGATGAGATTTCTATGTTATCACCCTCGAGGTTGTATCATTGTTTTATATTCGGATGGTTTTTAATTGTGATGATGATTAATCTAGTCTGTTGGGGTCAGAAAAAAAACAACAATTTTAAAAAAAATGAAGCAAATCAGTTATATACAGTATATATTACATTGTTTTATATATCTATGGTTCTATGATTTTATATCTGAGTTTATATCTGTGATTGTAACTGGGGATGGGGATGACTGAGTTAATTTGTGCATTTTAACGTGAAGATCGTACAGTTTAACTTGAAGATCGTACAGTTTAACGTGAAGATCGTACAGTTTAACTTGAAGATCGTACAGTTTAACGTGAAGATCGTACAGTTTAACGTGAAGATCGTACAGTTTAACTTGAAGATCGTACAGTTTAACGTGAAGATCGTACAGTTTAACGTGTAGATCGTACAGTTTAACTTGAAGATCGTACAGTTTAACGTGAAGATCGTACAGTTTTATGATGAGATTTCTGTTTTAAACTCAGGTTGTATCATTTTTATATTTGTGTGGTTTTAGTTGTGGTGATGATGATGAGGAATGTTACTATGACAATACTGAATATCCTGAATTCACAAGATAACGATCGCGCAAGAATCCTTCTGGCCAGGCTTCAACCGGTTTGTTGGTGTTGTCTTAGTTTGGGCCAAACAGTGCTGGGCCATAACCGTATATCCGGTAATCTGTTGCTAGGCAGATGACGGGACAAAAGGTTTGCTGCCGCGCACAAAGCAAATTCATCTGTGAGGGGCGTGTTTACTAGGTAGGCTACCTTTACACACGGTCACTTTCAGCTCCTACTGGTTGCACTATCAGCAATATTGCACTAATTGTATCCTACTTCACTTGTCTTTGGTTAGTATAGGTTTATAAGGTTATTATATGTTATTATGTGTATTAGAGGTTTAGTATACTGTATTGAATATTGTATATTATTTGTATATTTAGGAGGTTTACTATATTTGAGCTATCATAGATGTAATCTATGTTCTGTGTACTTGTATATGTCAGGTTGTTTTGCGTTGTCTTGTTCTAAGAATTTCAGTGCCCAGTCTGACCCTGTGTGGTTCTGTGCATCTGACAATAAAAGACTTGAACTTGAACAGAGGGGTTGGGAACTGGTGTGTCAATGACCGGCAGGATAAAAGAGTCTCCCAAATGATACATTACAATAACATGTAAAACCCATGAATGATGTGTGTGTGATATCGCCACAGAAGGAAGTGGTTCAACGCTAGCAGATGACAAACATGCCAAACCGGTCCTTATCTGATTACACATACACATGGCAGGTGACTAACATGCAAACCGGTCCTTATCTGACTAACACCTACACATAGCAGATGACAAACTATTTTGCCTATCATAGATGTAATCTATGTTCTTTGTACTTTATATGTTATGCGGGTTGCTTTGTGTTGTCTGTTCTAAGAATTTCAGCGCCAAGGTCCGACCCTGTGTTTGTTCTGTGCATCTGACAATAAAATACTTGAAACCAACATGGCAAACCGGTCCTTATCTGACTGTAACACTACACATAGCAGATGATGAATGAGTTTCGTCAATCACTCTCACTTCTGCATGGAATAAAGTAAATCCCTAAATGGTAGATGCATTGATGCTGCCCCAAGTGTGTGAGACAAATAATAACTTTCACATCTTAGATTTACATTTATGCATTTAGCAGATGCTTTTATCCAAAGCGACTTCCAAGAGAGAGTTTTACAAAAGGGCATAGGTCACTGATCATAACAACGAGATAGCCCCAAACATCATTAAGATAGTATTTATATATCTATGATGACTACGACTAGCTAGCTCTATCTCATCTTGCAAGGAATGCAAGAACCAGCTAGATAGCGGAAACACCTAACCCTTCCTGTCCATCCATCCACCTGCCGTGATGCTGCACCAATCACACGCCCCCCCCAGCCCTGTGATGCTGCACCAATCACACGCCCGCCCCCAGCCCTGTGATGCTGCACCCACTCACACGCCCCAGCCCTGTGATGCTGCACCAATCACACGCCTCCAGCCCTGTGATGCTGCACCAATCACACGCCCCCAGCCCTGTGATGCTGCACCAATCACACAGCCCCCAGCCCTGTGGCTACCACTGGGCAGTTGGACATTTACCAACGCTGACCCATCCTGACTCCCACACTCAATGCGAGAATGCGAATCTTTTGGCCATTATGTTCAGCGCAAAATCGTTTTTTGAGCTTTATGTACAATAAACATAGCCGTTTTCCAATTGGGAAAACCTTAGTGAGGGTGGATGTCTTTATCATTTCTGCCTCCAATGATCGACAGGGCAAGCATAAACGTGCAGCTTGTCTGAGGAGCGATCAAGTTCAAGAGCGATACCAACTTGGGTTGAATGCCCCAGGCTGAAATGTTTGTTTGTCCTTTAGTAACTTGAAAATGTACAGTAGGCTATACCCCATGAAACCTTTTGTCTTTCTCCAAATATGTTGAACATTATCATTTGATTAGTAACAGTAGGTTTGGAGGTGATAGCTATAGGTTAAATAACTGCACGAGCTGTATAGCGACCTCATGCACAACTTCGATTCCCCCGAAATTATGCCCTCGCTAGGGACCATTATATCCCTTTAATTTGCAGGCTGTAGACGTGGACGGGAATAGTTATAGTTCGAAACTATCCGGAAATGTACTACACTACTGTGGAAATGTACAGAGCTTCGCTCTTATCACTGTGGCAAATGTACTCCGGGAAAGGGTGAAGTTGTTGTTGGGCAGATGGGCAGTTGTAAATACACTTTGTGTGCCAAGACATGTCGCGACCACCGAAGGTCACCCTGACCGTTTCAGCAGGTCAACCTGCGTAGCGCTATCTATTCGGCCGCCCCGTCAGTGTAAAGCGCGTCTCTCCCTATAAGAGCAGGACTCCCTACTGATATTTGAGATTTTCATGAGCTGCATTGGGTGTCTTTCTGTCCACCTGCAGAGGGCGTCGTTCAGCCCCAGGCTCCTGAGCTTTATGATGAGGGTGGAGGGGAGGATGGTATTAAAGGCTGAACTATAGTCAACAAATAATAGTCTCACATAGTTCAACACTTTCCCCTAACTCTTGTCCAGGTGTGATAGGACAGTGTGTAATATGTGAGTAATGGCATCCTCAGTGGATCTGTTGGGGCCGGTACGCGAATTGTAGAGGGTCCAGGGTGTTGGGCAGTGAGGAGCAGACCATTATATCCCCTTTAATTTGCAGGCTTGTAGACGTGGACGGGGAATAGGTTATAGTTCGAACTATCCGGAAATGTTACTACACTACTGTGGAAATGTACAGAGCTTCGCTCTTATCACTGTGCAAATGTACCTCCGGGAAAGGGTGAAGGTTGTTGTTGGGCAAGATGGGCAGTTGTAAATACCCTTGTGTGCCAAGACATGTCGCGACCACCGAAGGTCACCCTGACCGTTTCAGCAGGTCAACCTGTCGTAGCGCTATCTATTCCGGCCGCCCTGTCAGCGTTAAAGGCGCGTCTCTCCTCTATAAGAGCAGGACTCCCTACTGATATTTTGAGATTTTCCTGAGCTGCATTTGGTGTCTTTCTGATTCCAGGTATAATAACAATTTTCATTAACACCTGTTGATACTTAGTCTGACTTGTACCGAGGTGGAGATTTTGCATGTGTCTTGTTAGGTACCAGCATACAATGACAATTTCCGTGTTCAGTGAAGGAAGCCAAAAGTTGTGAATCTGCAGGACGTTCCAGTACTGTGGTGTCCTGGTTGCTGCTGTGTCCTGCTGGTGAAGAGGTCTCTGCTTGTCTCTTCAGGTGCTGTGTTGTGCCAGTGTACTCTGGTCTCCAGGATCTTCTCCTGTCATCATGAACATGATGTTCACCCTGTGTCTGCTGCTCTGTGCTACTTTGGCTCTGGGGAAAAGTGTAGTACAACAACCACTAGGTAATACACACACAGACACACGTACACGCTGATCATGCTGGAGAACCTGTCTTGGTTTTATGTTGAGCACACTTGCATCACCCCCTCTCCCCAGCATGTCCTCTAACTGTGAGAGAGCTAATGTGTCACCTCCCCAGTGTTCCCCTCTGCTAATGTGTTAACCTCCCCAGTGTTCCCCTCTGCTAATGTGTTAACCTCCCTAGTGTTCCCCTCTGCTAATGTGTTAACCTCCCCAGTGTTCCCCTCTGCTAATGTGTCAACCTCCCCAGTGTTCCCCTCTGCTAATGTGTTAACCTCCCCAGTGTTCCCCTCTGCTAATGTGTCAACCTCCCCAGTGTTCCCCTCTGCTAATGTGTTAACCTCCCCAGTGTTCCCCTCTGCTAATGTGTTAACCTCCCCAGTGTTCCCCTCTGCTAATGTGTTAACCTCCCCAGTGTTCCCCTCTGCTAATGTGTTAACCTCCCTAGTGTTCCCCTCTGCTAATGTGTTAACCTCCCCAGTGTTCCCCTCTGCTAATGTGTCAACCTCCCCAGTGTTCCCCTCTGCTAATGTGTTAACCTCCCCAGTGTTCCCCTCTGCTAATGTGTCAACCTCCCCAGTGTTCCCCTCTGCTAATGTGTTAACCTCCCCAGTGTTCCCCTCTGCTATGTGTCAACCTCCCCAGTGTTCCCCTCTGCTAATGTGTCAACCTCCCCAGTGTTCCCCTCTGCTAATGTGTTAACCTCCCCAGTGTTTCCCCTCTTCCTCCATCTCTGTCCCTCTCCAGTCACTACAGTGTGTGTACCAGTGATCACAGGCCCTCACACTAACTGCCAGAGAGAGGCCAGTGTGACGGTCCCTGGGGCCTTTCTCGCCCAGTGTGACCCCCAAGGAGAGTACTTCCCCCCCCAGTGTTGGGAGGCTACAGGGTACTGCTGGTGTGTCAACGCTGCTGGAGAAGAGATAGAGGATACACGTACTCCTCCAGGACAACCAAGACCCAACTGTGCAGGTGTGTGTGTGTGTGTGTCATTGACTCATGAACACACACTCTCTTCCCTCTGCAGACGCATGTGGGGGGGTGTAATCCAGTAGTGGGTTTAACTCCTCAGTGTAATTACATCCCTCCCACTCCATCAAACTAGACATGTGTTTATGAAGTGAACACCGCAAGTGCTCACTCTCATCCTCTCTCGCTCTCACTCTCTCTCATCCTCTCTCGCTCTCACTCTCTCTCATCCTCTCTCGCTCTCACTCTCTCTCGCTCTCTCTCGCTCGCACTCTCTCATCCTCTCTCGCTCTCACTCTCTCTCTCGCTCTCACTCTCATCCTCTCTCGCTCGCACTCTCTCATCCTCTCTCGCTCTCACTCTCTCTCGCTCTCACTCTCTCATCCTCTCCTCGCTCTCACTCCCTCTCTCGCTCTCACTCTCTCATCCTCTCTCGCTCTCTCTCGCTCTCACTCTCTCATCCTCTCTCGCTCTCACTCTCTCATCCTCTCTCGCTCTCACTCTCTCATCCTCTCTCGCTCGCACTCTCTCATCCTCTCTCGCTCTCTCCTCTCGCTCTCACTCTCTTATCCTCTCTCGCTCTCTCTCCTCTTCCTCCTCCCAGTCCTACCTCTGACCTTGTGTGAGGAGAGGAGGGCCAGTGTGACCGTCGCTGGAGCCTACATCCCCCAGTGTGACTCCCAGGGCCAGTTCCTCCCCACCCAGTGCCAGGAGTCTACAGGGCAGTGCTGGTGTGTCAACGCTGCTGGAGAGGTGGTCCCTGGGACACTGACTCAAAACGGACAACCAAGACCCAACTGTGCAGGTGTGTGTTTTTAAAGGACTTGTTAACATTCAAATCCCACCCAATCCATTACTAGTAGCTTGTTAGTGGCATAGCTGGCTAAGACAATGTATATTGAAGGAGTTTGTTGCGTATGTTCTCTCTCCCTTCTCCTCACCTTCTCACCCCCCCTCCCAGATCGTCCTCAGACTAGGTGTGAACTGTGGAGGTCGAGTGTGGCCCACCTCCTTGACACTTACATCCCCCAGTGTGACTACCAGGGCCAGTTCCTCCCCACCCAGTGCCAGGAGTCTACAGGGCAGTGCTGGTGTGTCAACGCTGCTGGAGAGGCGGTCCCTGGGACACAGACTCCCCGAGGACAACCAAGACCCAACTGTGCAGGTGTGTGTGTGTGTCATTGACTTGTGTAAAAACAACCTCTTCCTTCTCCAGACCCATGCAGGTGTTTGTAACTGGGGATTTTTGAGCAATTAATCAAACTTTTTTTTTCCTGATTTGTCTATTAATCTGACATCTAAATATCATAATAAAAGTTAACCCTTTTTTATCAGATGCCTGTATGAAACACTGGACCTCAAATTCTAAATGATTGCTAAGACACAGATTCATTTCATCACTGTCTGTCAACTCTTTCCATGAACTGGAATATCTATATGTTTACTTAAGTATTTGATTCAAAAAGTAAAATGGTTATGACCTGAATTTATTAATCATTGGAGTAATATTCAATTGAGATAATCACTGGCAAGTGTAGTTTTGCATTAGGCTCTCCAACGCCATCAAACTAGAGCAGTATTAATGAAAGTATCCTTGCACACGCTCTCTCCCTCTCTCTCTCTCTCTGTCTCTCAGGTTCCAGCTCCACTTCCCCAGGTCATCCTCTGACCATGTGTGAGTGGTGGAAGGCCGGTGTGTCCCACCTCCCTGGATCCTTCCAACCCGAGTGTGACTCCGATGGCCAGTTCCTCACCATCCAGTGCTGGACGGCTACAGGGCAATGCTGGTGTATCAACCGTGCTCAAGAAGTGGTCTCTGGGACACTGACTCCTCGAGGACAACAAAGACCCAGCTGTACAGGTGTGTTTGAGGACTTGGAAAAACATAAAATACTGTGAAGTGGAAGATTATGTACTATGTTTTTGATCAATTTCTCAACGTTTGAAATGATGTAAATAATGTATTAAGATCCCTTGTATTGTGATATATTGTAAGTCTTGAAGTGAAGGAAAAGTACTAAGTCCTGACAAGTGTCAAATAATTCTCTAAGTCTCAAAATTGAAGAATGATTGTAAGTGTCGTGTGGGGCTGTATCCTAAGTCCAAACAGACGCACTGGAACTCTGGGGCAGGTTTATAGGACAGAGCATGGCGGACTCAGACTGTTTGAAGGGCAGGGGCGAAAAAATTAAAAGGGCACATTCTCCCCAACACGGGCAGCCAATAAGGCACTTTCTCTCATATTCACCACTCTAGAGAGCAATTTTTCAACCATGTAGGCACTGTAAGGGCATTAGAAGGGCACTCATTGAGCACGTTATCGGATTTTCTCTCGTAATTCGCCACTCTTTACGGCACTTTAGCGCGCTTTTTCAACCAAGGAGGCACGAAGGGGGGCGGTCGCCCCCCTCTGCCCCCCCCCCTGAGTCCGCCACTGGGACAGAGTGTCACACATGTGAGCGTGTTCCAGGGAGCACACTAGAATCTTTCTCCGGACATTCCTCTTATATATCAAAACCTTCTCAGATCTGTCATTTTGCTTTTGGTACACTACTGTTTGTCACAGATGCATTATGCATTTCTCACACTATGGATCTCTCACTGTAGGGGCTTCAGATTACAGTTACATAGAAAACTCTACTACTTTTTAGGCTTGCTCTGGCCTTGAAGACCAGCTGCACTGGGTTGCTGAGCTTAGGGTCGTACATCTGTCCTATGATATCTGGGCCTTGTAGTTCTATGATATCTGGGCCTTGTAGTCCATGATATCTGGGCCTTGTAGTCCATGAATTCTGGGCCTTGTAGTTTTCTATGGA